>JACEEZ010006520.1:7500-15008 GCA_016584305.1 Chionoecetes opilio
ACCTAACCTGGACAATGGCACCCACTTAACCTAACTATCAGCAACGATAGTATTTTAAATCTTATCTTTTTTCTTTCTAAGTCTATATCTATTAGTCTATATCTAAGTCTATTATAGTATTTGTAATATCAAGAACTGGAACACTCGACGACGGCGGCGGCGAGAATTCCTATCGGCGACAGTTCCAGGTACCCATTTCATCAAGTATTATGTCAATGCTCATTCACTAAGTATTCTTCACTATAGTAACGTCTATTTTTTTACTGCATTCTATCCTTGTAAACAAAATGACTTGGAAACAAACTGAAGACCTTAAGAAGAAGAAGAAGAACCTCAACTTAGTCATCAAAACAAACACAACAAATAAATACAACAACACCAACAGGAAACAAACACGTCATTTCTCTACAAAAACCAAAACAAAACAAGAAAACACACTCCTAATAAAAAACAGTCAAACAAACCATAAACCCCAAAAATAAAGTATTGAAGAGTCGGGTAGGTTCGACCTTCCTAAAAAGCATTACGAGTGTTATCAATTTTTTACGTGTTGGGTCTTAAGAGGGACATCCTGCGGCCTTGAAGGAATAGTATTTGAAGGGGGTAAGGAGGTGGAGGAGGAGGGGATTATTATTATAGGGGGAGGGGACAGGGGGGACAGGAAGAAGGGGGAAGGGGGAGGGGGGAAAATTGGAAGGAGGGGGGAGGGAGGATGAGAGGGGGTACAGTAGGGAAAGGGGGTTGAGGGGTGGGAGGGAGAGGGGGGAGAGTTGGAAAAGGGGGGGTGAGGGAGGGGGTGAGGGGGGTCGGGGGGAAGGGGGTTGAGGGGTGGGAGGGGAGGGGGGGAGAGTTGAAAAGGGGGGGGGGGGAGTGGGGGCGGTGGGAAAAGGGGGGGGGGGGTGGGAGGGGGAAAGGGGCGGTGTGTTTGTGTGTTGTTGTGTGTGTGTGGGGTGGGGGTGGGTGGGAGGCCAGGGTCATATAGGCAGTTTGGGTGGTCATTATGTTTTTTTTTATTGCCGCCTGGGGGGAGGGAAACACTTTGTCCTACGCTTTTCCCCTTTTCCCCCTTATCCCTTTTGTCCCTTTTGTTTCCCCATCTTCCTTTTTTTTCTTATCCATTTTAATTCTAATATTATTTTCTTTCTATTTTTTTCATTATTATTATTTTTTGTTGATTTTACTTTTATCAGAATCCTTTTTTTCTCATCTTTCTATCCTTGTTTCTTTCTATCGTTGCTTTTTTTTTGTATATGCGTTTTTTTAGGTATTGATTTCGTTATTATTTATATGTTGTATTGTTTTTGTTGTTGTTGTTGTTGCTGTAGCTGTTTCTAACCCACCTGTCTTTCTTCTACAGGTACGGAACCAGGCAGGGGAGACGTCGTGGGGAAACAAAAAATCACTCGAATAGATGACGGAAAAAAACGGACCCCCAAATATGAGTGGGAGGGGGAAAAACGATGAAAGGAAAGGAAGGAAAAAGGAAGGAAGGGGGAAAGGAAGGGAAGGGGGAATTAAAGGAATAGGGAAAGGGAAAAGGGGGAAATTTAAAAAATAGGGGAAAAGGGAAAGGAAGGAAAGAAGGGAAAAGGGAAGGGAAGGAAAGAAGGGAAGGGAAAGGGAGGAAAAGGAAGGAAAAAGGAAAGGAAGGAAATTTAAAGGGAAAGAAGGAAAGGAAAAGGGAAAGGAGGAATGAGGGAAGGAAAGGGGAAGGGGGAATTTGAAGGAAAGAGGGAAGAAGGGGGAAGGAAGGGAAAAGGAAAGGAAGGAAATTTAAAAGGGAAAGAGGGAGGAAAGGATGAAGGGAAGGAAGGGGGAAGAATTGAAGGAAAGAAAATGAAGGGAAGGAAGGGGAAGGAAGGAAGGAGGGAAAGGAAAGGAATTAGAGGGGAATGAAAAGGAAAAGGGAAAAAGGGGGGAATTGAAGGAATGGGGGGAAAGGAAGGAAAGGATGGAAGGAATGGGGAAAAGGAAGGGAAGGAAGGAATTAGAAGAAAAGAGGAAGGAAAGGAAGGAAGAAATGAAGGGAAGGAAGGGGAAAGGGAAAGGGAATTTAAAAGGAAGGACAGAAGTCGTAATGGGAGCATATGGAAAACGTACCCTGAGGAAATTAGGGAAGGTAGGGGAAGGGAAGGAGGAGGAGGAGGAGGAGGAGGAGGAGGAGGAGGAGGAGGAGGGTTGGAGGAGGAGGAGGAGGGAGGAGGAGGAGGAGGGGAGGAGGAGGGGGAGGAGGGTTGGAGGGGGAGGGGAGGAGGGGGAAGGAGGAGGGGGAGGGGAGGAGGAGAGGGGGAGAGGAGGAGGGGAGGGGGAAAGTTGGAAATGTTAAAGGGAAATGTAAATCATAAAAAGTCGTTGAGCATAAAAAAAGTATAAGTATGTGTGTGTGTGTGTGTGTGTGTGTGTGTGTGTGTGTGTGTGTGTGTGTGGGTGTGTGTGTGCGTGTGGGTGTGTGTGTAATAGTAATAGTAGTAATAGTAATAGTAATAATAGTAATAGTAATAGTAATAGTGTGTGTGTGTGTGTGTGGGTGGGTGGGTGTGTGGGTGTGTGGGTGTGTGTGTGGGTGTGTGGGTGGGTGTGGGTGTGGGTGTTGGGGGGTGTGTGGGGTGGGGGGGGTCACGTAAAGAAGTAGTCTCTTGCTTGAAGACATTGTTATAAGGATAGTTAAGTTGTATGCCAAGGTTAAGGGAGTGTGTGGTGATGTGTGACTATTTATGTAAATAAGAGTAGTAGTCTCTCTCTCTCTCTCTCTCTCTCTCTCTCTCTCTCTCTCTCTCTCTCTCTCTCTCTCTCTCTCTCTCTCTCTCTCTCTCTCTCTCTCTCTCTCTCTCTCTCTGGAGGTGTGGGTGTGAACAGGTACATGTGGTGCCAAGAAGCTGAAAATCAAGACTAAGAAACGAAACTGAGCTGTTTATTTATTGGATTACTCACATTGTCACTTCTTTACTTCCTCAATAGCTAGCAGTTACCTTCATTATCCCCCTCCGTGCTTTACTAAGACCTTCCCTTTGACTTCCTTCTCTAGATATTCTTTAATCACTCCTCTTTCATTTATATATAAACCTAAGTATCTTTACTCCCTGCGTCGCATTCATATATTTTTTACCACCACTTGTCACAGTTATTTTCCTACCTCGTCATTCTCCCTCCGCGATTAACTCAGATCCTTCTTTTAACTTCCTTTTCTACATAGCTATTCGTTAATCAAGCACTCTTTCTTCTAGTAACCTAAGTCTCTTCATTCTCTCCGTCACATTTGTCTGTTTTTGACCCCTAAATTCACACACGTCATACTTTATCCTTCCTCTCACTCTCTCTTTTTCCCTAACACGAAGGCACGCGCGTCACAGGGTATGGTAACACTGTGCTTCTCTGAGGGTCTGATGGGCGTCCTACTGACCTTTCATTCCTCCCCCTCGCCTCTCTCCTTACCTAACCACCTTCCCCTCCTTCCTCCCCTTCCTCCCCTTCCTCCCCTCCTCCAGCCACCTGCCACACCCCGCCAACACCTTTTTTTCCCTCGAGGTCTTCAACTTTTTTGTCGTCATATTTTCCACTGGTTTCCTCCCCCCCCCCCCCTCTTCTGCGTCTCGGTTTGAAGGGTACTGAGGAAAAAGGGATTGAAGGGGATTGATCACATGGAGTCGTTGTTGGTGTGTCTGTGTGTGTGTGTGTGTGTGTATTGATCACATGGAGTCGTTGTTGGTGTGTCTGTGTGTGTGTGTGTGTGTTTACCTAGTTATATTCATGTAGTTGTATTTTACAGGGCCTGAACTACACTCGTATGGTCCCGTCTCCATATCTACATTTAATTTTGCTTCCTTAGTGCTTGTAGTGTGTGTGTGTTTTGTGTGTGTTTTTGTTGGTGTTCCCGGTGTGTGTGTTTTGTCTGTGTGTGTGACTGTGTGTGTGTTGTGACTGTGTGTGTGTGTGTTTTGTGTGTGTGTGTGTGTGTGTGGTGTGTGTGTGTGTGTGGACTGGGTGTGTGTGTGTGTGTGTGTGTGTCTGTGTGTGTGTGTTAAGCATTTACATAATCATCCCCAGACACGTTCCCCAGAGATACATACATATAAGCGTGAGTCAAGGTATCATTTTCTCTCACTCTTCATGACGAAATCTTTAAGAAACTCGATATAGACCAGAAATGCCACCGTATTTCTTTTCTCTTTTTCTGTACAATAAGATTATTACTGGATATCCATAAAAAAAATTCTTCATCTGTATCATTTTTCTCCTACTCCTACTGTTAATGACGAAATCTTTAAGAAACACGATATAATATAGACCAGAAATGCCAGTGTGATTTTTTCTTTTAACTAACAATAAGATTATAACTGTATATCCATAATCATTTTTCTTCATATGAACCGAAAAAAAGTCTCCCTCAAAATTAATTATGCAACATTTATACTTCCATTCTTCTTTTAAAACCTACTTCTCTATAATAATATAATAATAATAATAATAATAATAATAATAACACTTCTACTACCATTCTTCTTTTAAAACCTACTTCTCTATAATAATAATAATAATAATAATAATAATAATAATAATAACACTTCTACTACCATTCTTCTTTTAAAACCTACTTCTCTATAATAATAATAATAATAATAATAAATAATAATAATAATAATAATAATAATAATAATTTTATTCCCGCCCGGAGGCATATACAGACAAACAAACAAAGCGATAAGGACAATCCAAGGAGTAAACTAAAGTACTAGAGCAACAACAAAAAACAAGAACAAAGTACAGGCCCATTAGGGGACATAACTAATATATACTTCTAAACCTCTACAACTACTATATAACTATTCTACAACCCACTCTTTTATAACTTCATCAAATCAACTTCTTATATGCTTCCAATGCCAGGCGAGGAACTAACTCCAGGCGACCAGTTTGCAGGACTAAAAACAAATAAAAAAACAAGTAGAATTTTAGGGAGCTGCGAATTAGTGGCGAGATCAATTTTTAGGCAGGGTAGGGTAGGGTAGGGTAGGGTAGGGTAGGGTAGGTAGGGTAGGGTAGGGTAGGGTAGGGTAGGGTAGGGTTTGGTAGGGTGGGTAGGGGAGGGTAGGGTAGGGTAGGGGAGGGTAGGGTCAGGGTGAGGTGGTAGGGTAGGGGAAAGGGGGGGGGAGGTATAGGAGGGCAGGGTTGGGTGGGGTAGGCTAGGGTAGGGTAGGGTAGGGTAGGGTAGGGTAGGGTAGGGTAGGGGGGGTAAGGTAGGGTGGGGCAGAGGAGGGGAGGTAGGTAGGGAGGGCAGGGTTGGGTGGGGTAAGCTAGGGTAGGGTAGGGTAGGGTAGGGTAGGGTAGGGTAGGGTGGGTAGGGTAGGGTAGGTAGGGGGGTAGGGTAGGTAAGGGAGGGAGGGTTGGGTGGGGGAGGCTAGGGGAGGGAGGGCAGGGTAGATTGGGTGGGTTGGGTAGGTGGGTGGGATAGGGGAGGGTAGGGTAGGGTAGGTAGGGGAGGGGAGGGTGGTGGGGGAAGGTAGGGTAGGGCAGAGGATGGGAGGGTAGGTATAGGGGGCAGGGTGGTGGGTAGGCTAGGGGGGGTAGGGAGGGAGGGCAGGTATAAGGGCAGGGTGTAGGGGGGTTGGTGGGTAGGTGGGAAAAGTGGGGGGAGGGTAGGGTGGGTAGGGTAGGTAGGGAGGGATAGGGGGTGGGTAGGGAGGGGAGGGCAGTGGGAGGGCAGGATAGGTGAAATGGGTAGGTAGGGGAGGGAGGGCCTATGGGAGGGCGGGTGGTAGGTTTGGGGGTATGGTGGGTTGGGTAGGGTAGGGGGGGGGTGGGTTTGGGTTTGGGGACCCGGGGTTTGGTGGGAAGGTGGTAGAGTAGGTGGTAGGTAGGGCAGGTAGGAGGGTATGGTAGGTAGGGAAGGTAGGTAGAGTGACCGGGGACGCCGTTACCTTTCCCGTTCAGTCAGATAGGCGGTTTTGCAGTTCCTTCCTGTTTACCCCTCTCTCTCTCTCTCTCTCTCTTCTCTCTCTCTCTTCTCTCTCTCTCTCTCTCTCTCTCTCTCTCTCTCTCTCTCTCTCTCTCGTCTTCTCTCTCTCCTCTCCTTCATGTAAAACTAACCTCAAAAACAGGAAATTACTAGAATGAAATCAGAAAAAAGTAAGAACCGTGAATTTATAAGCAGAGAAAAAACATTAAAATAAAAGACGCCAATTATAATATTTTCAAGGCGACGGAAAATATGAAAGAAATGCCATCGTCTGCTATTGTCTGGGCGTGTCTATTTTTTTTTTTATTTTTTATATAATTTTAATGAACTTTTTCACGTCCGGGGAATTTTGATTGTTAAGTGTGTGGGGTGTGTGTTGGGGTGTGTGGTGTGTGTTTTGTGTGTGTGGGGTGTGGTGTGTGTGTGTGTGTGTGTGTGTTGATAATCGATAGAGTTTTGGGGAGAACTGTTGATAATCGAGTGAAAGCTGTTCTCTCTCTCTCTCTCTTTCTCTCTCTTTCTCTCTTTCCATTCATCCATCCATCCATACCTAAACACACACACGCACGCACGCCCACACACACGCACACACACATACACACAGACACATACACACACAGTCACACACACACACACACACACATATACACAGACAACCCCACCACACACACACACAACACCCCACACACACACACACAACACCACACACAAACACACCACACACACCACACACACACCACACAAAACACACACCCAAAAAAGACCAAATGCAATATCTTTATTCATGGCTGTTCAAGTGGAGAAAAAGAAACTGCCACTTATAAGAGAGAGAGAGAGAGAGAGAGAGAGAGAGAGAGAGAGAGAGAGAGAGAGAGAGAGAGAGAGAGAGGAGAGGAGGAGAGACGGGGAGGCGGGAGCGAAGGAGAGAGAGAGAGAGAGAGAGGAGAGAGAAGAGGATAGAGAGAGAGAGAGAGAGAGAGAAGAGGGGAGAGGAGGAGGAGCGAGCAAGGGAGAACGAGAGAGAGAGAGAGAGAGAGAGAGAGAGAGAAGAAAGGGGGAAAAGAAAAACCGGGTTGAAAGGAAAAGGAGCACAGAGAAACCAAGAGAGAGAGAGAGAGAGAGAGAGAGAGGAGAGGGGAGAGAGAGAGAGAGAGAGAGACTTATCTTTAATTGGCTCTATTATCTTCATTATCTTAACCCGCCTCGCTTATGCCACAATTTGGGCTGAAAATATCATGTACGCACAAACGCTTATCTGCCCAAAGTTGATGAAGCGATAGTAGAGAAGGAGGGAGGGAAGCCAGCCAGGAAGGAGCGGAGAAAGAGGGGCAGTAATGGTGGTGAGGATAAAACACTATCACTATTTTTTGTTTTTTTTCCTTTTCTTCTTTTGGGTCCTTTTTCCCTCTTCCCTTTTTCTCCCTTTTTTCCCCCCCCTTTTTTTCTCTTTCTCTTTCTCCTCTCTCTCTCTTTTTTTTTTTCTCCCCTCCTCTTCCTTTTTTTTCTCCTCTCTCTTTTTTTTTTCCCCTCTTTCTTCCCTTCCCCCCTTTCTTCT
>JACEEZ010006522.1:0-23975 GCA_016584305.1 Chionoecetes opilio
TTTTTTAAAAAAAGTAAATTTTTTTTGACCCCAAAAAAGTGATGGTCTGGGAACGAAACCCCCTTTTTTCCCTTTTAAACCTGTTATTCGCCGAACACGAATTTTGCCGTGCACACGGGGTCAGGACCGTAACTGTCGTGTTCGGCGGGGTCCGACAGTCCCTGTTCAGCCAGCCAACATAACAATTTACTTATACTATGCATACAAGCTAGAAAATAAAAATGGCTGATGAGCAGTGCTGAATGAAGATAATGAATAGTGAGTGTGTTGTGTGTGAAAATGACAGTATATCGGACAACAGTTTTTGGTGGTCTGTTTTTTTTTTTTTTTTTTTTTTATTTATTTCCAAAATCAGGGTGCGTCTTCCAAGATGCAGCGTCTTATAAGCCATAAAATACCGGTATATGCTCTCGGGGTGCATATGTGAGAGCTATGACGCATGAGCAATAGGCAGAGCAGGCCAAGGGCAGGCGTTTAACTTTTTTTTTTTTTTTGGTTAGCGTATCGAGTGGCGTTCTCAATGACCCAATTTTCGACCCCCGATAAGAACCAAAATCCACTTAAAATCTTATTGCTCCGTCAAATCGCCAAAGAACACCCAAATGCTTCCCATTAACTACCTTCGCCTGCGAGTGCATCGGAGGACACAGGGCGACATGAGCCTCTAATCACAAGCGTCACAATAAAAATTCTTTTTAGAATAGAAGACAGACGCGACACCAGAACATTATAAGTGGCCAGGGCGAGGATGTAAAACATCAGCAAGCACCCTAAATGTCATGAAACGTCAAGTGGATGCCCATCCCCCAATTAAGAGCAAGAAAAATATTGTGATATGACTTTTACATCCTCGCCCTGGCCACTTATAATGTTATGGTGTCGCGGGCTGTCGCGACGGTGCAACCCACCGTGAAACTTTCCACCCACTTAGGCACACCACATCTCGTAACATCCACAATCCTTGATATTTCTTCCACTGGCCTCTCTGCCTTTTTGTAGAGATACAAAAACTTTAATTTGCTCCTTTTGTTAGGTCTTTCTTGCCACTCATTATGAAAATAATGATAGTTATACCAATGCGCGTCTGTTAAATTACTCGCGGGAAGGAAGGCGATACTTTTTAAATGCTTTGTCTATAATTGACAAGTGGCATCTGAACATTCCTCAACCATTTTGATGGACTGCCCGTGCCCTTAAAAAAGCTGCCATATGTAAGATATCTCTCTCGGAAGTCAGTAGGCTGCCATAGAGTACATTTTCTGAATTCCCGTATGGGAAACGCTGTGTTATGATGTCGCGAACAATACTTTGGCGCGCTGTGTATATGTAGATATGGAGAGAGCCTTGGGCTAAGGTCGACTGTGATTTCAGAGAAGTGTATATAAAAAAAGCGATGAATGAAAGAAAGGAAAAAGTTAAAGGAAATGCAAGAAAAAATAAAACAGAAACGAAGAAAGAACGGAGGAAGAAAAAACAACTTTTTTTTTGGAGATGCCCCAAAATTTTTAATTGTTTCTCACAACAGGGTGAGAAAGTGGTATATAAAGAAAAAAGATTAAAGGAAAAGGGGGTTAGGAAAAAATTTTGTAAAAAAAAGAATGAAAATGATGTACACAAACATAGATGGGTAATACCAAGAAGGCTTGAACTAAGAGATTTTTTATTGAATAAAGATCCAGACGTGGTGTGGCTTTGCAGAAACCTAAATTAGTAGATGACCAAGTTTATGATAACCATAACTATAACATGTGGAGAAGGGGCAGAAGTGGAGAAGAGGTGGTGGAGTTATGATACTGACAAAATTAGGGGTGCAAGTAAGAAAAGTGGAGTATGGAGAAGGAAGAGTGGAAATAATATGTACAAATAGAAATCATAAATAGAGAAACACAGACAATAGTGGCAAACCTATGTACCACCCAGAAACAATACTTGGAGTAATGAAGAACATGAGAAAGTTTTAGAGGATGCCTTGAAGTACTTGACAAAATAATCAAGAATAGTAAAAAAAATACTACTGGTTGGCGATTTTAACTGCAAAGAAGTAAAATGGGAGACATTTGAAGGAGAAAATGAAAATGCTTGGGGAGATTGATTGTTGAAACTGACAATGGAAAACACAATGACTCAATGGGTGACAGAAAACACATGATATAGGGGAGATGACGAACCAGCAAGACTTGACCTAGTGTTAACAAAAGGAATAGACCTAGCAAATTAGATAAATATGGGTGCCCATTGGAAAAAGTGACCATATAATCTTAGAAATGGAGACGGAAAAGGACATAAAGGAGGAAGATGAATCTTAGAAAAGAAGCAGAAGAGACTGGAAAAACTAACATGGAAGAACTGAAAAAAATCTTTGAAGAAATTGACTGGGAAGAAATGAATGGAGTGACCGCTGTGCAAGTGAAATACCGACATTCTCTGAGCATATTATGAGAAAGGAATTGCAAAAACATGTTATTATACGCGCTGAGCGCAAAGCGCTCGTGAGTCCTCACTGGATACGGAATTTTCTCACTTAGCGGCCGACCCGACCGATGATCGACCATCACGCTTTCATTAGCTTATATCTTTGGAATCCGCTTCCGATGACAAGCGGTCTTCGCCATCTGATAGCCCATTCAATGGGGTCATGTCACACAGGTCAAACTTCGGGTGACGCCCGCACGTGGCAAGGTTCTATGGACTCACTCGTCCTACGCCGATCAAGGCGTCTTACTGGTACTATGACTTACAGTCAAACCTCGATATAACGGACTAAAGGGGGGGGGGGGGGGGGGGGGGGGGGGGGGGGGAGGAGGGGGTCCGCTAAACCCGTTTTGGTCCTTTTATAGCGGGGGTTTTTTCCCCAAAGGGGTTTAAAAAAATATATAAAAAAAAGGGGAAAAAGGGAAAATAAATGAGAAATAATCCAAACAAAAACCAACGGTGTACTATTTTGGGGGAGTTAAACAGTGACTGGCACTACTGATAAATTTGGTCCGTTTCCAAACCTGAAATAAATGAAAAAAACACAACCCCAGCCCGTGAGTAGTCAAGCTAAAGCTTTTTCGGGGGAAAAGGTAAAAAAAATTACACAAAGCCAATTCGCCGGGGTTTTCCCAAGGTTTTGCTTATTATCATACTAATCCCTCATTATTATATATATTATTGGTTGTGAAGTGTTTTTTCTATACACTACCCCACTATTTGGGTTCATTTGTAGAAAGCGGGTAAACCTTTAGAAAAGGGTTGATTTAGGGTGTTGAGGTGCCCGGGAACGTAGAAAGGGCCCACCCCAAAACACAAATAGTCACTTTTTAAACAATACACACCTTCTACCATAAATACTAGCAAAAAAAGGTTTCCTTTCCTTAAATATTATATCTTAAATGTGATACTAAAAAACTCCTTAAAACCCAACTTCCAAAGTAAATGAAAAAAAATAATCCCAAATTTGAGTTGGGACTTTTTCGAGCGGCGTAAGCGGTCTATTGAAATAAAAAAAAAAAAAAAAGTCACGAAAAGGTCCGTTATATCCAAAGGGCCCCGTTCATCGAGATCCGTTTACGAGGTTTATGAAACCCCAAAAAAAAAAAAAAGCAAGAAAGTTGGTTTTTTAGAAAGGGGGAAGAGACCCAAAGGGGAATGGGGATGGCATGCAAAAGAGAAAAGGGCCCAAATCGAACCCCAAAGAAATAAAGAAGACTATAAATTAGCTAAAATTTAATATTTTGGGCAAAAAGAGAGGAAGAAAAAGTTATGAAAAAGGATATAGAAAAAAATTTTAATGGTGCAAGGAAAAAACCCGAATTTGTTTTACAGATTTATCAATGGAAGAAAGCAAAAAGGGCCCAAAGTAGAGAGCGAAAAAAGGAATATAATACAAGGAGGCCCCCTTTTTACGAGCTTTCCCGAAAACCCGAAAAATACGTTTAATACGGATGTTTTAAATTGGGTTATTTTCAATATACGAGATCAAAAACCCCAAATGCTACGAATTCAAACGGGGGGTGAGTAAAATTAAAAAGTTTTTTACAAAAGAAAATTCCCAAGTTATTTACTAAAGAAAAAATTACAATTTTTTTACTAAAATTATATTTATTTACTGACTATATGATTTTACCAAAGGTTGTACGATAAAAATAAATCTAAAAATAGTTTAATTTCCTGGTGCCCTCGGTACGACAATCTGGCCTACAAAAATTTTTTCCCGGAAACGATGTAAAATGTTTCAGATGCGCAGAGACGATTTTTTGGGGGCAGTGGAAAGGCCTTCCTGCGCCCCCCTCCCTTGCCCCCTTCCCCTACCCTCCCCTCTCGAGTCAAAATTTCCCGCGGCACCCACCGCGGATCTTTCCTTTTCCCCAAAAAAAAGCCCCCTTCACACTTCCTAATCGAACCCCCGAAAGTCCCAAAACAATGCAGTGCGCGCCCGTCAGGGTCCGGGTTTTTGGGGGGCCCATCGTGACCGGTCGTGACGCGCTCGGGCCAGGGCCACAAAAAGTTAGGGCGTGCATTAAAAAATCGGGAAGCCCCCCCGTTTTTCCCAAAAACCCAACGCAGGGGGTATGGAAGTCTATGGGGAAGCTTCGTTATCTATGTAGCGTTTCGTGACACATCATGATCGTCGTATGTTTTTTCTAAACGATAAGAACCGTTACGCCCCCTCCTTCCCCCCTGCCTTCCCCCCCTTTTTTTCCCACCCCTTCCCCCTTTCCCCCCCCTTTCTCATTCACCTACACCCCCCCCGGACTCCACTCCCCCTACTCCCACCACCACAGGGTGAAAACTCCCCCCTCGACTCCTTTAACCCTACTCCCCCACCACGTATGACCTCCCCCCCGGACCCCCTCCCTACCCACTCCCATAAATTAAAGTGGAAACCACCCCCCCCCCCCCACCAACCCAAAAAGGCCTTTTTCCGCCCCCCCCCGTTTCCCCCCCAAAACCCCCAAACACCCCCTTCTTTATTAAAAAACCCCCCCCCCCATTTCCCCCCATTCCCCATCCCCAAACCAACCCTGTTTCGGGCCACCTTCATTTCTATAGCCCCCTTTTCCTTTCTCCATCACCATGGAAACCCCCACCCACGGTGGGGCTAGCTTTTTGGGACGCTATCGGGGTTTACGTTCATGGCCCCGTCAGGCACTGTCGTGGTTACGTAGTCTATCGTACGAAAAAATAAACCGTTTATTTTCCATTCGTGACTTATTTCCTTAAAAGGTCTGACTCCATCGTGACCATCTTAGGGACCGTAAAAAAAACATACGTACAGGCAGCTGACATTTTTTGGGGAGGCTATCGGGGTCTGCTTTTTTTGGGAAAAATTTCCCAATAACGTAAATAAAAATTTGGTGGCACTATTTTGGTTTCGATTAGGGAAATGGGGGAAAGGGACCCTTTCACTTGATCAAGGGGGGAGGAAGAACCAAACCCGGGAAATCCCTGAAAAACGCAGTCCCCCCTGTTTTTCCAAGCGGGGGGAGAGAAAAATCAGGGACTCTCGGTTGGTTTACGTGCCAGTTTCCGTCTCCCCACAAACTTACCACTTGTGATTTTTTATCCCATGTTTAAATTTAAAATTTAATGCCCCCATTTTGATATTTTGTGTGCTATTTTTCTTTCAGAATGCTTTTCAAACAAAAATGGGTAGTACAGTGGGGGTTTAATATAGATGCTGTGTTTTTTGTTGTTTTTGGGGTTATATTTTTTTTAGTTAAAAAAACCCATGTCTTTTTTTTTTCTTTTTTAACCCCTTCACTCCCTTGATATCAAATTCATGGGCCCCCCCCCCGGCGGAAAGGTTTTAAATTTAAAAATTAAAAAAATTTACTGATCAATTCAAAGTGCCTAAAGAATAGGATGCTCTTCCATACAAAAAAATTCTATTTTTTGTTTTTGGGTGGAGGCAAACCAGCAAAGTGGGGGATTCGTCAGAGTGCAGAAAAGGGGGCCCGTGATCGTGTGCCAGGCACAATGAAACCCTTGATAAATAAAATTACAGTTTTTTTGGGGAAACAAAAAATGCTTCTTTCATTCAGCATTCATTCATTCTGCTTCGTTTTAATCCATCAAGAAAAATGGGACTATTTTGACTATTTAGCCTCGCTTTGGGAAAAAGAGGGCGCGGCAGCGTAAACACGTCGTACTGTCCCGTTGCCTTTTATCACACTAACTCACTCAAGAGAAAACGGGTTATTTTTGGGCCCAACACATAAACCCTTTTTGCCATAAAAGTACCCCAACACGGAAATTTACCCACAATATCATTGAGCGCGGATTTTTAAATAAAAAAAACCCTATATTTTACCACCCGCAGTAAACCCTTAGATGCTGAGGGGCCCGTTATTTGTCCCAGCCCAGTAAAGGGGGGTTAAATTGAGGGTGCCGGGAACCAAACCTATATTTTCCAATTTTTTGTGTTTCTTTTTATACAAATTTTGGGCCTTTACGAGTATGCCAGGGGGAACCTAACTGCCGTATTTTCGGGACCCCCCTGAATAAAGGGATTAAAGAAAAAGGGAAAAATTTTGAAAAAAATTTTTTCAGCAAATATTCAAAAAGAAAAAAATTTCCCAAAAAAACCAGGGAAAGAAAAAATTTTCTAAAGGGTGGCAAAAAAAAAATGGGAGGGGGAAAATTTTGGGGAAATTGTTAAAGGGAATTGGAGGAGAGGAAGAAATTTGGACCAGAGGGAGTGTCAGTTTTATTTTTTAAAAGTTTGCAGAAAAGGGGGTTTTCCAAACCCAATATATAATTTTAAAAAATTTTAAATTTTTTATTTTTTTTGGACCCTGTAGCGCCCCCAGGCTTAGGGAGTCTTGATTTTTGGTCAAAACTGGGCCCTTTTATTGGCGCGGGCGGGTTTTTTATAGTGAAAACCCCTGTGGCTTAGGGGGAAGATCGGGGTTTTCCCTTTTATTTTCGGATTTTTCAGTCAGGACCCAATCCCAGCCCCCTAATTTTTTTCCAGCACACTCGAAAGAAGCCCAGGAAATTGCTCCCATGGGGGTTTCTTTTCAGCCACTGGGACGGGGAAATTTGCCCCATTTTTCCCTCCTTGGTGGGACTTGAACTCGGGCCCTTTTTTTTCTCCCCTACCAGGTTTTTTTGAAAATTTTCCCCCCCCCGGCAGGATTAAAATTTAAAAACAGGGGAGTACCCCAAATTTCCCAATGCTAACCACTTGTCCACCCCCCCCCAAAAAGTGCTCATTAAAAAAGGAAAAAGTGCCCAAAAAAATTTAAAGAGAGCAGATAAGTACCAATATATAAAAATGGGAAAAAGGGGATAAAACCATTTAAATTATAGACCGGGTTTTCTTTTGACTACAAAGTATGAAAGATATGTGGGGAAAGTGATAAAAAAGCAAGGGACATAAAATTTTAAAAATGAAGGTATAATAACAGACCGGCAGTACGGTTTTAGAAAAAAAGGGGATCATGTGTAAACCCAAATTAAAAAGCTTTTACCCCAAGAGTAATTGATACAATACAAAAAAAGAGGGAAAGGGCGATTTTGTTTTAGATCTTTTAAAAAAGGGTTTGATAAAAAATTCCCAAAAGAAGGGACTTTTGGGAAAAAAGGGAAACAAAGGGGTGATCAAAACCTGGATGGAAATTTTTCTGGAGGAAAGAAATTTAGAACAATTGTAAAGGATGAAAAATCTGAATAGAAAAAATGTTTTTTGAGGGGTCCCACAAAGGGTTTGTGTTTGGGACCAATAATGTTTTTTAATAAAATATAAATATAATTTTTATAGTAAATCCTCTCTAATTTGAACTAATTGGGAGAGACCTGGGTCAATTAGCCGAAAGTCCAAATTATCCCCATGTTAACCCTAAATTTGGGGGGATACAGTAGAGTTACTGTATATATTATAAAGGTGTGAGCCTGAAAAAAAACTCTCCATAAATAGGGGGGCGATTATACAGCCAATTTTCTTTCCACCTCCTCACTGGACACTTCATCCTCCCTGTTTAAACCCAGTCATATATCTAAAAATTCTCCGATCACAACCAACCAAAATCCTCCAAAATTCTTCATCAAAACCTATGTCTCGAAACCCTACAGCAAAACTTTTTCTTTACAATAATAATAAAATCATGCTTCAAATACTCTTTTTCTGGTTTTTTAGTGGAATTTCTCGTTTATCCCGCAGTTTTCCCATTCTCTCCACTTATAAAAGTAGGGTTTTTTACTCTGTACTTTCTGCCCCTCTCCACTCCACCCCCGCTATTTTAACCCTTTTACCCAAAATAACAAAATGTTTTAAAATTTTTCTATTTCATCACCGTTCAAATTTTTAGAGATTTTTTTTTTTTTAACCCCTTTTTTTTTTTTTCCCTTCTAGCGGGCCCCCCCTGTTTATTCTTTTTATACCACTGTACAGTAGAAATCTACTACCCTATTTTAGGTTTCCCAGTATGAAAAATCTTTTATGGCCCCCCCCTTTTCACATTTCCCTTTCAACGAATAGTTTCTCCTACTCCACAGGGAAGGGCCCTTTCCCCCTTGTATATTTTTCCCCTTTTTTTCTTTCCCGTTACCATAATCTTCGTCTTGGACATATTTTACCTTCAGAACCCCCTTCTCCCCCATTGCTTGCTTCCAATCTAAGTCTCCTCTCAACTTCTTCTTTTGTCCGCTGTTTTAAAATAAATCATCTGCATAAGCAGCTCCCCTGGATCCCCCTGTTTTTGCATTCCCTTTTTGGGGGGTCTTCCAAACCCCTACCACAAACAAAAAAAGGACTGAGAAAAATGAGCCTTGAAAGAAACCCCCCCCCTATCTCAAAGGGGATCTGATGCTCCCCCAGCTACTCTCATCTTTTGTTCTGACCTTTCTACAGGGGCCATTAAACCCAACCCCCCAAGCCTCTCCGGTACCTTTTTTTTTCGAAAAGCCCCTTAATTGTTTTCCAAATCCTGGGCAAAAGGGCCTTTTTTCCAAACCCAAAAAACCCTGAACCCGCCCCTTTTTTTTTCTCCCTTAAAATTTCTCCCGGGGGATGTTTTTTTTTTTGTGTTTGTCTGTCTCCTGGCTGCTGTTGGGAATCAAATACCATTCTTCCCAAATGGGGAAAAGGGGGGTGATCATCCCTATCTGGAAAGGAAAGGGGGCCGTAAGGCCTTTCAACAAATTTCCCCGGTAAATTAAAAATGCTCAGTTGCCCGGCAAGGGGCTTGCCCTTGCTTGATGCGTTTTATTGCTGAACAGGGTCCCCGGCACTGCTGAAAACATCAATAATTTAGATTCTTGGGGGCCCCCCCTGGGGAAATCAACAAAAGGCCGTATCCTAGCGCTTTCGTGCCTGGGGGGAAAGCCCAAAAAGTTTCGACAAAGGGGGGCTTTGCAGCCTAATTTGATCTCAAGAAGGCGTTTTACTCAGTGGGTCGTGAGTCATCTGGGAAAATTTTGCGACTTCGCGGGGTTTCCTGCAAGGACTATTGGTTTGAGATGGTCCCGTAAAAAAGGGGCAGAAAGTGCTTTTAAGTGTGGGGAGATGAATCCAGCTTCTTTCCCGTGAATTTCCGGAGTGAGGCCCAAGGGGGCGTCCTTGCCCCCTTTACTTTTTAACACTTGTATGGCCCGGGGGATTGGGCAAAGTTTTTGATCAAAATGAATGGAGCAAACCCTCGGGAACACCAAATCACTTTATCTTGTTTTTTTTTGATGATGCAGTAATCTTTTCTGAGTCGCTGGAGGTCCTGGGGATGGCTCCCGAGGCGCTGGGACAGGAGGCAAAGGGCCTTTTGGGGCTTTAGGGGCCCCCTGGCTTAAGACCCAAAGGGCCAGGTGTTTTTGGGGGCTTACTAATGAAATAGTACGTAGGGTTAATGCGGGCAACGAGGACAAATTGGGTTTGGAACCCCTTTTTAAAAAACTTTGGGAAAAGCAAATTTAAAAATGAAAGGAGAGTCCCATCAAAAAGTCTTACGGCGGAAATTTCATAGCCACGGTGTTTTGGGGTTCCCCTCGCAGGAGGAAATTTTGGGGTTTTCGGGGACATGTACAGGAAAACAAAGATTTCCCGGGTCTTTTAAATCGCTTGTGATCCCTGTTTATTCTATGGTTGTTGGGGACCCCGGACCTAAAAAGCGACTTGAAGAGGAAAGAATCGATGCCTTTTGGGAATAAGGGTTTTCCCCAGAAACATGGGGTATTTGCTGGGAAATTACGTGTTTAAAACAACCCATTGCACCCTGTGAATTTAATCGAGGCTTATTTCCTTCTTTTTTCGTCGAGCCAAATTCGGCCAATGAACATGTGGGCCCCTCCCTGAAACCGATCCTTCCCATCAGGTTTTAAACTGTAAAAGACAATCCAGCGTGGGGAGGGCCCAAAGGGGGCCCCCCACAAAACTGGGGCAGGTTGAGTTTTCTTTTCAAGAGTGCTTGGTATGGGGAAAGGGGGGGGCCGCAGGGGACTCGCGCGTGGGACCCCCCGGGAAAATGGCGCCCTAGGGGGGGCGAGGCGACGCGCCCCCCGGGGTATGCCCCCAATTTTTATTTATTGATATTTGTGTACATCATTTTTTATTCCTATTTTTTCAAAAAAATTTTCCCCACCCTATTTTCCTTCAGGGCTTTTTTCTTTATATAACATTTCCACCCCCTTTTTTAGTACCCTCCAAAAAAAAATTTTTTTTTTCTTCCCCCCGTTCTTTTTCATAAACCCGCTTTTTCTTCCTCTTCCCTTTCCCTTTTAAATTTTTTTTTCTTCTTCATTTATTTCCCATTTTTTCAAAACACATCTCTGAAAAACATTAGTTGGCCTTTAAACCCAAGGCTCTGTCCAGGGTTACTGTCGGTTTTCCGTCTGTGTTTCAATTTAGTTTTATTGGGCCATCTCTTCCCCTTTTGCATAAAACCCATCTTATATTTTTTTCCACTTTCATGCAAATCTTTTCTCTTTTTCCTCATCATTTAAATTTAATCAAAAAGTCTTTACCTTTTTTACCTTTTTCTTGTCTTTCCTTATTCAAAAAAAAGATATTCTTCTCCTTCAGTTCCCAAAAAAAATAAAACATTTTTTTTTTTCTCGCTACACCCTTTTATTAAATTCTCATTATTCTTCAAAACTTTCCTCTACCTCTTTCTTATCATGCTCACTTTGCTCATTCTTTGTTGTTCTATAACTTCTTGAAAGCCCAATTTGGCCTTCTCTTTTCTTTTTTCCGGTTATTCACTTCTTCTTTTCGTCACAGTTTCCCCCTGTTCCTTGAACTTTTTTCTCCATTTTCACATTTTGCTATAATTTTAATTATTTTCCTTTCTCAATTTCTCAATTTCGTTTTTTAACTCCTCTTTTTCCTTTACTCTTTGCTTTTCCTTCCTTTTCAGTTCATCAAATTTAAACTTTCAGTCCTTTGTTTCGTCATACCCCCCTCTCATATTCTGGAACTCCTAAATCGTCTCCTGACGTCTAGTCTTGTCTATCGCCGTCTTCCTCCACTTTGGTCATTCTGGAGTGCAACTTTCCTACTTTACCATTTTCCCTTAAACCCAAGAGAAGTCAAAGAGTCCTTCTTGGCTCTGATCCAGTTCAAGAGTGTCCGCCATCTATTAATTTGTAAAAAACTTTTCTAAATATCTTCCTACCTGGACCACACCTCCTCAGGCCCTATATAAATAAACACTTAGCTAGGCTCCTGGGCAGATGCTGCATTCCCTGTAGCATCCTTGTCTTCGGTCTTAAGTCCTGATCTTCGTATATGATAAAACTACATGGAGCCCTGTAAATCGCTTGTCAACACCCTCCGATCTTGACTTTTCTGTGGGCGACAGTGTGGCCACCCTTTCATTTGGGGGAATCATTGTACTTGCTCCTCAAAATTTATTTTTTTCAGTAGAATTATCATACAGGCTCCTAAAAATTAAACGTTTTTTTTATCGTACTTATTAAAAGTATTTTCTTTGTGTTTTTTATGCAATGTATTTATTGACCCAATACCATTTGGTATTCACACCCAGTCACTCAACAATCCATATCACTCCCAGCCACACCACATATCACATTTGCCACAACAACCCACACTACACATCACACCCAGCCACACAACAACCCATATGACACAGCCATACCACAGCCAGTAATTGGGGAGGCGGTAGCGGAGTGGTTAGCGTCTCCGACAGGCGTTCTCGGTGACCCGAGTTCGATCCCCGAAGAAAACCAAAAAATCTTTCTGCACCATCGAGTGGCCTAAGAACACCCACATGCCCTGCCCATCAACTCTACCTTCGATTGCGAGTGCATTGGAGGACACAGGGGGGCGGCATGAGCCTCTAATCACAGGCGTCACTATAAAAATCCTGCCTGCGCCACCACGGGCGAGGACCAACCATCACAGCCCTCAAGTGAACCTCCAGAGACTACCATCCGAGCCCTGGGTCACCACTGCCTACAGGCGCTACGCTATAGGCACAAATGTGTAAAAAAGAACAACAACATAAGAACACCACACTACACATCACTGCCAGCCATACAACCCATATCACTCCCAGCCAAACCACATGTCATCACACATCACACCTAGACACACAACAACCCATATCACACTCAGCCAGACTGCACAGCCACACAACCCATATTATCACACCCAGGACCATAAAGTGACAAACCTTGCCCCAAAAACAGTACCACACAATATAACGTAATCAAGTAACCAACTGACGTACTTCACAGTAGCTTAGTCTGTAGCTCGCCGCTCACGCTTTGCCTAATACTTATAGGAGACAAGTCGGCGGACAGTACCTGTGTCACGCGTGAGAATGTTTAGGCGGCTCAAGCGTTCAGATACCAGCATTGGCATGGTCATCTACTTCAAACGCATTCGAAATGCTCGTTTATTAATAAGCAAAAAAAGCGTTATTGCTAGCAATTTATATGAAATAAATCATTATCATGTAAATAAAAGGTAAATGTTATTATGTTTTGTCTTGGCAGTTTAGTAGTTTCCTCAACTGTAACAATTATAGTCTCGAGTTGAAAAATCTCCTGTCACCTCGCGGGCCACTTACGACCCACAGGCCACGAGTTTGACACCCCTGCTTTAAGAATTCAGTGGAACGACCGGGATGCCGTCTACCGATCCACTGGGCCCACACACGCTGTGCAGCACTGTACGGTCGCTACACTCCCCACTCACAGGTTCTGAACGGGTCACGGGCGACGTGCGAATATTCCCTCTCTTTGTCTCAGCTGCTTATCATGCAGACCTCTTTTTTTTCTTTATTTGTTTTGCTCTTGTTGAATCATGGTTTACTTATTTTTTATTCTTTTCCAATGAATCTGTAGAATTATCGTATACTATCGTACGATATGGTTACATTATCGTACAAAACGTACGATAATGAGAAGCACTATCGTACATCGTACCAAGGGTAAAATAATCGTACATGTACGATAAATTTTCGTACGGATGGCAACCCTGGTGGGCAAGCGAGCGTGGGTGGGGTTTCAAGCTTGGGTCAGGATGCCTAATTGTCCATTTTCAACCAAAAATTCTGAAACAATCTGCAGGATGTTACATAACGTCGCCCACTTTTTCACGTACGGACTTTGTGTCTCGTCGCTCGTAAATTAAGAGTTAAGGTCACACAACACACTCCCAAATCTTCATCCTATGTTTCTAACAGCATCAAACCTCTGTACCCACCAAATATCAGTGCATCTCCTTTTCAATTATACAGTGGTAAGGTAAAATTATCCTTCCATTCTTCTGGACCTTTTTCCTCCCTTAAAATCTTTTCAAAATCTCCTGTTATTTTTTTTTTTTTTTACATCACAAGGAACTGGCCAAGGGCACAACAAAAATGGGTAACGCAAAGCCCACTTAGTTGCCAGTCCCTATAAAGAAGACAGTAAGAGAATAAAATAAAAAAGAGGGGTGAGCCAATTTAGTTCGGGAGGTGTCTTGTTACTTTTCTTTTGAAAAGATTTAAGTCATGGGAAAGTGGAAAAATAGAAACAGGAAGAGAGTTCCAGAGTTTACCAGTGAAAGGGATGAAAGAGTAAAGATACTGATTAACTCTTGCATTAGGAAGTTGGACAGAATAAGGATGAGAATGAGTAGAAAGTCTTGTGCAGCAAGGCCGCGGGAAGGGGATAGGCATGCAGTTAGCAAGTTCAGAAGAGCAATGAGCATGAAAATAACGGTATAAGAGAGCAAGAGAAGCAACATTGCGGCGGTGATTTAAAGATTGAAGACAGTCAGTCAGAGGAGAGGAGTTGATGAGACGAAAAGCTTTTGACTCAACCCTGTTTAGGAGAGCTGTATGAGTGGATCCTCCCCAAACAAGTGGACATACTCCATACATGGGCGGATAAGGCCCCTGTAGAGAGCAAGCAATTGGGAGGGAGAAAAAAAGGACGCAGACGCCACACGACACCTAACTTCTTAGAAGCTGTTTTAGCAAAAGATGAGATGTGAGATTTCCAGTTCAGATTTTTAGTAAAGGATAGTCCTAGAATGTTCATTGTAGAAGAAGGAGACAGTTGAGTGTCATTGAAGAGGAAGGGATAGTTATCTGGTAGGTTTTGGTCGAGTAGATAGGTGAAGAAATTGGGTTTTTGAGGCATTGAACAAAACAAGGTTGCTTTGCCCCAATCAGAAATTATAGAAAGATTAGAAGTTAGGCGCTCGTGGCATCTCTCCGTGAATCACTTAGTTCCTGTTGAGTTGGACATCTAATAAACGACGTTGAAAAATGCAGGGTAGAATCATCAGCGTAGGAGTGGATAGGCTTTAAGTTAGACTTAGAAGATCATTAATGATAATAGAAAGAGAGTGGTGATAGGACAGAACCCTGGGGAACACCACTATGATAGATTTAGGAGAAGAACAATGACTGTCTACAGTAGCTGCAATAGAACAGTTGAAAGAAAACTTAAGATGAAGGTACAGAGAGAAGGATAGAAACCAAATGAGGGTAGTTTGGAAATTAAAGATTTGTGCCAGACTCTATCAAAAGCTTTTGATATGTCCTCGGGCAACAGCAAAAGTTTCACCCCGAAACCCCTTAAGGAGGATGACCAAGATTCAGTTAGGAAAGCTAGAAGATCGCCAGTAGATCGCCCTTTACGGAAACCGTACTGATGATCAGATAGAAGATTGTGAGCAGATAGATGCTTAAGAATCTTCTTATTAAGTATACAGAACCCTCCCGAGTTTCACGCTATGCGAGTTTCGCGATCCTCAAGTTTCGTGGTTGTCCTAAATTCTTTAGACGCCTAATTCTTTTAGCCTAAATTCTAAGACGTCGAGACAGCTTCGTTGTCGTCATGCCGATGTATGATGTCCGATGCCGATGTCCGATGTTGCCACCTAACTTTCGGAGCCCCCAAAAAGTCACCTATTAGAAATACATGGCATCATCATCACAAGAACTTTTTTAGAACAAAATACAGAATTCGTCGACATGTGTGCAGATGTGCGGCAACTTCCAATTCAAAGAACCCACTATACAAAAGACATCAATCCCAAGCTTAACGTACAGGCAAACGACCTACAAGCTCTACCAAGCATGAAAAAAACAAAGCCTACTCACAGAGAAACAAAGCGAGGAGTCAACAACCAATAAGCGTCGCCCACTCACGGAGACAAATATCCAGGAGAAGCAGAAGTTATCTACCAATCAGCGCCGCCCACTAGGCTGCGCAGCAGCCAGATTTCATCAATAAATAGCGCTTCACTCCACAACTAAATCATACTCACCTCTACAACTGAGGAGAAACATCTTCCACATGCTGCTGAAGAAGGGTTCTTAGACCCGAAATCGCGATACATCAATGACAAGCTACGGCGAAGTCATACAATTGATTACTATAGAGAATAATACACTCTTAAGACAGAGAAAATATCTTGAAAAGATAATAAACGCTGAACTAGCTATTACTTTTAACGAGATCTGTCTCAGAGAAAATCTCCTGCCCGATAACTCTGTCTCTCTCTCTCTCTATATATATATACAGTCAAACCTCGATATAACAGACTAAAGGGGGGGAGGAGTGGTCCGTTAAAGCCGCTTGTCCGTTATAGCGAAGGTATTTCCCAAGGGTGGAAAATATCTGAAGAAAAAAAAAAATTGTGAAATAAATGAGAAATAATCACAAACACAACCAGACTGTGTAGCTATGTTGGGAGGTAAACAGTGACTGGCACTACATGCTGAATTTGGTCCGCTCCTACATGTTTAAATAAATGAGAATAATTTCAAACACAACCAGACCATGTAGCTATGTTGGGAGGTAAACAGTGACTAGCGCTACATCAGGAATTTGGCACACTCGCCCACGACTGTTCGGACTGGTATTAGGAGAGGTAGTAGGTATCCAGGCTCGCTCATTACTGCTTGGTATGCTATGAAATTTAATTATTCTAGTTGAATGTAGATATATAATCACATTTGAATTGCTATTATTCATACATATGAGTAAAGATATGAAAATACTTTCAAGGTGCTCTTCCACGCCTGGCAGCGCGGCTGCGGCCACGGCAGCAGCAGCAGCATGAGACATTATGAGACATTATAATCACCCCAAAATAGATTAAAAGGAAGAAAAGTCTCCCGTAAAGTGATGGGTTATGCCTAAAATGTTGATGCTTTCTCTCACCGTCTGGCTAGTCAAGCTCAAGCTCTAGTGAAAGGTAAACAAACTACGAGCCAAATTCAGCCGTGGCTTCTTAAGGTATTGCATATTATCATGACTAATACTCATTATTATATATATTATAGGTTGTGAAGTGCAATTCTATACACGTGTCACCTGGCGGGAGGCCAGCCGCCACCAGCAGGGTGAGCAGGTCAAAGGTGGAAACGTTCAGGGCGAGGAGTTGAGGGCGTAGCACTACATGGTGGGAGTGGAAGCGCGGACACTGCAGCAGAAAGTGTTCAATAGTCTCAGAGACGTTCCTGCACCAGGGGCAGTGGGGGTCAGGAGATTGACGGAGGCGGTGCAGGTGAACCGTGAGTGGTCTTGTGCCCAATACGACCGCTGAGCATGCTGCCACCTGGCGGGAGGCGAGGACACTGACCAGAGGGGTGACAGGAGACGCTAGGACCGCCGGACAACTTTGTCGATTTATGGACTGGACCAAGCATTTGTCTGGGACTCTGACATATCCCGGGACCTCGGATTTTGTCAGGCAAATCCGATATCCGGGAAATGGAGGTCCGGGAAAACGAGGGTTGTGTGTATATATACCGTATTTGCCGGCGCATAAGACGCACCTCCGCATAAGATGCAACAGTATTTTACATAAATATTTAGAGAGAAAAAAAATATTCGTGTTTTGAGGACATTTATTTTCGTAAATTTTTTAAAATTAATAATAAAAAAGGTTTTGTAAGGGAAAAAAAATTATTTTGACCATGTACCCAAATACAATATCACAGTGCAGTGAATGTGAATGAAAAATTATACTAGTTAAAATATAAAGAGAATGACAGTGTAGGTAACCAAAATCGGTCATCATTTATTGCAGGATGCTCCACGAATTTATATTCTAATTTTTTCTACCTATGACATTTAGCTTAGTTTTAATGTTGTAAGTATGTCATTGTTGCTTTTCTGCTATGTGTTTAGACTTTGTGGAAAATTTGCAGTAAAGATAATGGTATTGTTTCGGTAATGGGCTTTCAAAAGTCCTAGGATTCTTACCTACAATATCGTGTAGCTTTATTCATTCTGGGTATTTAGAGCCCCATTTCCAGTGGCGCAATTGAATAATAATTGCATTACATGTACACACAAACCTCGAATTCCCGGGCCTCGATTTCCCGGATATCGGATTTGCCGGACAAAATCCGAGGTCCGGGGATATGTCAGAGTCCTGGACAATTTTTTTTTTTTTTTTTACGTTGAAATGCCTGGTCCTGTCCGTAAATTGACAAAGTTGTTCCGGCGGTCCGAGCGTCTCCTGTCACCCTGGTCAGTGTCCGCGCTTCCTGCCAGGTGGCAGCATGCTCAGCGGTCGTATTGTTTACATTTGGGCACACGACACTCACGGTTCACCTGCACACCCTCCGTTAGTCCCCTGACCCCCACTGCCCCTGGTGCAGGAACGTCTCTTGAGACTATTGAACACTTTCTGCTGCCCCCCGCCAGGTGGCAGCAGCTCAGCGGTTCGTATTGTTTACATTGGGCACACGACACTCACTGTTCACCTGCACTGCCTCAGTTAGTCTCCTGACCCCCAATGTTCGTCTCTTGAGACTATTGAACACTTTCTGCTGCCTCCCGCCAGGTGGCAGCATGCTCAGCGGACGTAAAAGTCCGCGGCGGGGTAGTTGATATTGGTGGTTGCCGGACAGTAAATACTAGAGTAGGATAAGCGTCCGGGGGTGGGTAATGTGGTTTTTTAAATTTTATTCTCTTACTGTCTTCTTTATAGGGACTGGCAAACTAAGCGGACTTTGTGTTACCCATTTTTTTGTGCCCTTGGCCAGTTCTTTGTGATGTAAAAAAAAAAAAAAAAAAAAAAAAAAAAAAAAAAAAAAAAATGGCATCGACTGTTGCGTTTCCCGGACCAGTGCTCCCCCCAATTAGTCCGGGAAATCGAGGTTTGTGTGTACTAACGAAAATCTACCGTCAAGTAAAGTTAAGTTAGGTTAGGTTAGAGGTGGGTTTGTTTTAGTAACAGAAGATATAGAGATAAAACGAATATTATCAATACTATGGCAGTGTGAAGCTTAGCAATGTTTGCGGGGTGGGCCTGGAGGGCGGGGCAGGCACCCCCCCCACATGTAAACAACATTGATTTCCGACAAAAACGAGTCAATTAATTCAAAACACCCCAAAAACTATTCAGGAAAACTAAGTTTCGGCCTCAAATCGGTGGTTGCCCATAAGAAAAAATTACCAAGATATTATTACACTGAAAGGTAACCATCTCTACCTTTTTGTTATTGTTGAAGGGCACCGATGTCGGGATCAAAGATATTCGCCATGGTTTACACCTGTGAATCTATCACAGTCGCGAGGGTTGATTAGTTCTCCTCAGGAAGGTACAGGTGAAGGCATGATGGTATGGTGTGATTCGGCCTTGAAGTGGATAAAGTTGTGGCGCCGTGATGGGTCTTGGTCTTGGTGTATTGTGTGAAAGGCTTCTGTCCTGTCTACAGGTACCGTTGCGGCCATTTTACTAACACTCTTTCCAGCTACAGTTTACAATTTCCTTATCCATAGAGATACAGGGGTGAGGATTGATGGATCGAGGTGGCCTACCCTGTCCCCATCCATTTACAGTGGAGAGCACCAGCGGGACTGCAGTAGAGGGTGATGTTTACAACTGACGGCCATCTGGCAGCAGAAACTGCGACCTTGTTGCCCCACCTCTTGTTTTCTCTTAAACTCCAACTTTGTCTAGGTATTATGCATTACTGTTGATATTATTAGTAACACAATTACAAATTTGTGTTCAGTGGTCTACTGCTCAACACAGATCACTCGAGACCCCCCTTAGTAATACACCACCGGCGATTCTGCATTCTCTGCCCGACCTCTCATTAGTAATATGGCCACATTAGACGCAGGGTGAATTTTGCATTCCCTTTCTTGGAAAAAAGATGCGTCTTATGCGCCGGCAAAGACGGTATATATTGTGTGTGTATATATATTATATATATATATATATATATATATATATATATATAATATATATATATATATATATATATATACAGGGAGGTCCCGAAGATACGAGCAGTTAGGTTCCACCTGTCATACTCGTAAAGCGAAATCTCGTATAACGAAACACATAACTAATGGTAAAATATAGGTTTGGTTCCAGGACCCCATCAATAATAAAAATAATAAAAAAAAAAAAAAAAAAAAAAAAAAAAAAGGACGTTTTTCAAGCTAAAATAAACTATAGCAAACACAACAAACACACAGCGTCTATATTACCCACACTGTACTACCTATTCTGTAGAAAAAGCATTCTGAATGAGAAAATAGCACATAAAATAACATAACTATACATTAATTAAACATAAAACATGCATAACAAGCAAAAAAGACGTTGTAATGTAGGGGACGCCGCGTGATACAAGAGAAGGTAGCGGTCCCAAGGTTAGGGATGCACACCTGCTAATTACCCCTGTCAGGCCGCGCTATATGCTTAATTACCCTTCAGGTCACGCCTTGCTAGGGGTGACCTGACTGCGGTCCCAAGGTTGGGGCCGCACACCTGCTAATTACCCTAAATGTCAGGCTGCGCCATATGCTTAATTACCCTTCAGGTCACGGCTTGCTAGGGGTGACCTCACTGGGGTCAACCAAATCCCCCTTTGTCCAGCCCGGGAGTGGTAGGGCACCCATGTTGAACTTGATAATTTTACTCACCCCAGTCTGAATGTCGTATCATTGGATTTTCGATCTCGTATATTGATAATAGACCCTAATTTACACATCTCGTATCATCGGATTCTCGTATACCAAATGCTCGTTTAACGGGACCTCCCTGTATACAGTACTCGTCAAAAGTATGCGGCGCCCTGCTCCCGCCCCTGCACAACAAACAATGCATAAGGAAATTTATATAAAATAATGTATTATAATAACCTTTTAATACTTGGTTGGGTGGCCTTTTCTCTTCTTCACGGCTTGGAGATGTCGGGGTAGTGAAAGAGCTAGGTTTCTTAGGTGTTCAGGTGAGATGTTTGCCCAGGACTCACGGATGGCCTTCTCGAGCTTGGGTATGGAGCTGACGTCTTTCCCCTGCAGATCATTATTGACCATGTGCCAGAGGTTCTCAATTGGGTTGAGGTCTGGGCTGTTACCTGGCCAATCCTTTATGAAGGGTACCATGCAGTCATCAAGCCACTGAGTGACAGATTTGGCAGTGTGAGCAGGAGCACCGTCCTGTTGAAACACACTGGCACGTGTGAGCTCGAAAGAATCTGGCAAATGTTTACAAAGCAGCTCCAGGTAAACAGCTTGATTCACTTTAAGGTTTTAGGAAGCACAACAAGCTTGCCTAAACCTCTGCCAGAGAAACAACCCCACACCATAAGTGAGTTTGGGTGTTTTACGGTGCTCTCCAGATACCGTGAGTCGAGGGGGTCACTGCCTGGGCGACGGTACACTCGAGCTCCTCGGTTACATGTCACAGTAAATGTTGCCTCATCAGACCACAACACTGACAACCAGTCATCATCAGTCCAAGCAAGATATTTTTTGGTGAGGGTGACCCTGCGAGCTCTCTGCGCGCGTGTAAGAAGTGGCTTCTTCAGTGGCTTGTGGCTAGTATAACCCAATTCGTGCACTCGGCGAGATACGGTACGCACAGACACTGCACCAAACACTTCAGGGTTGTTTTCCTTCAATACCCTTGCTGTAACGCGAGGGGTACTCTCCAACGAACGTTTTAGAACGTTCACAGACCTTTGAGAAATCTTCCTGGGACGACCAGGCCGAAGTTTCTGTGATGGCGTTTCACCGCTGTTTTCCTCTCCGAAACGCGCCAATTACTTCCTCACTGTTGACTTAGCCACACACAACAACTCACTTATTTCTTTCATTTGGTGGCCTGCATCCTTTAAACCAATGATCTGAGCAATGGTTTGTTTACTTAGTTCCTTGGTAGGTGCCATAATAATAATATAATACCACAATCACCACTAATAAGTGCAAAACACAAGGCAGGGTCACGACTCACGGTATGTAGAGAGCACCGTAAAACACCCAGATTCACTTATGGGGTGGAGTTGTTTCTCTGGCAGAGGTTTAGGCAAGCTTGTTGTGCTTCCCAAAAACCTTAAAGGGAATCAAGCTGTTTACCTGGAGCTGCTTTGTGAACTTTGCCAGATTCTTTCGAGCTCACACGTGCCAGTGTGTTTCAACAGGACGGTGCTCCTGCTCACACTGCCAAATCTGTCACTCAGTGGCTTGATGACTGCATGGTACCCTTCATAAAGGATTGGCCAGGTAACAGCCCAGACCTCAACCCAATTGAGAACCGCTGGCACGTGGTCAAGAAGGATCTGCAGGGGAAAGACGTCAGCTCCATACCCAAGCTCGAGAAGGCCATCCGTGAGTCCTGGGCAAACATCTCACCTGAACACCTAAGAAACCTAGCTCTTTCACTACCCCGACATCTCCAAGCTGTGAAGAAGAGAAAAGGCCACCCAACCAAGTATTAAAAGGTTATTATAATACATTATTTTATATAAATTTCCTTATGTATTGTTTGTTGTGTGGGGGCGGGAGCAGGGTGCCGCATTCTTTTGACGAGTACTGTATATATTATACAGAGCTGGGCACTAAATACATTGAATGTATTTAAATACTAAATACTAAATACATGGGAGAAATGTATTTAAATACTAAATATTAAATACATTTTACGAATGTATTTAAATACTAAATACTAAATACATCAATTGTATTTAAATACATTTGTAAATACATTTTAAATACACACAAATTTTAACAGGTCCGAAAAAATTTGATTTCCTAGGATTTCCTTAGAAATTTCCTTCGCAGGCCTAAATTTCCTAAAAATAAGGGAAAATTTCCTTGAAAGTGGAAAACACTGGTTCACTGTAACATCAGGATTGCCAGAATTTGGGCGGGTTTATGGCCAAATTAACAGATAAAAAAGTATTTATATTTTTATATTATGAGTATTAAATACATGACAACCAATGTATTTATATATACATTTCAAAATACACAAAATAATGTATTTAATATGTATTTAAATACAAAGTATCTAAATACTGCCAAGTCTGTATATATATACATTAGGGTACGCCGTATAACAAAAATTCTTTTCTCAACTTTGGCATCCCAAATTTTCCCTAGTAGTGGAATTCTAACACGATTTTATCTGTTTCCATTTTGCATTTGAGCAATTCTTACTATCCCAAAATTGCACTTTTATATTGCACTTTATCGAATAATGCTTAAATGAGTACGCAGTGTCCGGTTGGTCCTGTGTATTGCATCATGCACCAATATGAGTTCCAAATGACTAGCGTGGTAAGCTCTTTCTGATCAGTGGTTCATCAGGCACTACATAACAGTGTCACAGCTCTACGTTAGCCTAGAACGTGTCCATCATGTCCTTCTTAGACCTGAAGCAGGGCATGGTCTCCGGTTTTGGGGCCCCGAGCCCGGATAAACCCAGTCTCTGGCCTGCTGCCCCACCACTGCTGCCGCAGCCTCTTCACCGCTTCACGACTCTTTCGGTGCTCTGAGTGTGGATAGAGAACTCCGGAACTCGTACGGCTTGACCAGATCTCCTGGATCTGATCCCGGACAGTGAACAGGTGAATGCCGCCTCGTGCACCTGGCCAGGCTGCCCGCTGATCAGTGTCTGCAAGCTGGTGGCTGACAAGTTCAGCTTGGGTGTGCTGCGAGGTCTTACACTGGTGTCCCATACTCCTCGCCAACCCTCAGCTTCAAAATCGGGTCACGGCGAACCTGCGGTCGTCCTCACTCTGACTCGCCATCAGCGAGAGGACACTTCTGAGTGTGCGAACCACGACATTCTCCTGTCCGCACGTAGAAGGTCACAGCTGTTTGGACCTTCTTGGGCTGCGACCTCAAACACTCTGAGCGCGTGAGGATGTGCTTGGGGCCGTCCTCTAGTCTGTGGTGAATCTTGATGTCATAGTAGTTTGAAGTACACCTGCAGGCAGTACTTGACTAGGATTTCAGGGTGTTCCGTTCTTTGCCAGTCAGTCCATACTTTCGGTCCACATGTACACGAGCGACTTTGGGGTGTGGTGAGCCATCTGGAATGGGACACCTTGCCACACTTGATCTCCTGCAGCTCGGACGGGAGAACGCCCCGCTTCACAGCCTGGACCAAACCTGGTAGGAGACCTGCTGGTCAGTGGACATGTTGACCAGGATATACTCCGGCATCTCCGTGAGATTTCACCGCCCGGCACTCCTCTGAACTCTGCGTTGTACTGCACTCATTCAAAGCTGGACAGCAACGCACACTTTACCCGTTTAACCCAGTTCAGATGGGG
>JACEEZ010006524.1:0-70021 GCA_016584305.1 Chionoecetes opilio
AAAAACTAATGAAAAGGCCAAGGCACCAACCCTCAGGGGGGCCATTTGGGGGTTAAGGGAATTTGGCCCCAAGGAAACCCTTTACATTCTCCCCTTCCCCCCCAAAATCGGCGGGGAAACCCCAGTCTACCCCCTGCCGGACATTGCCCCCCTCCCCCGCCCGCCCCACAGCCTGCCTCTGCCGACAAGCAACAGCCTGGCCCATAAAACGACCCCCAGCCGGGCCCTTCAAAAAACCCCGGCCCACCCTGTAGATTTTGAGGGGTTTTGAAGCATGGCAGAAAGGCAAGGCCAACGCTACTCGCCACACTCCGAGCTCTGGGCCACACTGCGCGTAGTCCATGCGAATAAAGGACCTTCAAGAGCCTCGGCATCATCAAGATGTTTCCCCCACCCGAAGGATGCAATAAAAACTAGCGGACAACTGGGGAAACGCCTATCCAAAGGTTTCCTACAAAACGCGAAGAGACCCTTTCCCCGCCGCTACCCGCTGAGGATTCCCCCTTTGGGCAAAAAATCCCCACCGGGATGTGTCACAATTGTGGGAGGTGGGACACATACGCCCACGCTGTCCCCATAATCCTCTAGCATTTAGGAAGGAAAACTGCCGCCGCCCCATGGGGTTTTGATTTGTCTACAAGATCGTAAGGTACTAACTATTCAGCTTTTGGGGATATCAAAGGGGCATGGGCTTCCACTATCTTTTGAAATGGGTGCTCTGGTGTCGTAGTTTTGAAGAGGCCCGCAGAATTGACCCTACTTTTTCCCAAGAAAAATTGCTGACTATTTAGGATGCAAAGACGAATTTTCAGCTTTAGGTGTTAATTACCCGGGGCCCATTTTACATGGTGGACAGATGCCCCCAAGGGCCCCCCAAATTTAAAATTTTCTGATGCTTTAATTTGGAAAAATTCCCGAAGTACAAGTTCCTTAAGTCCAGACTTTAACTAGGATGACACCTCTCCATAGTAATGAGGACGAAGACGAGCATGGGGCAATAATAAACGGGCCCGTCGCAATTGAGCTTTTGACGCGAATTGTGTCAAAAAACGGTTAAAAAAATTCGCCAAAAATAAAGTTTTTATCAGAATTGGCCCCAAAAATTTCTGCGCAAAGACCAAGCTAGCCCATAAAATAAAATAATTGTCAACCTCCGTGTGAGTGGATGTAAAATAAATGAAAAGGGGTTTTGTGTCTCAGTTTCCATCAGCAGGCACCCCGTGAGGCAAAGCGTCCTTTAAAAAAGTTTTCCCGAGCGGCCATAGGGCCATATGAAAATTCTAATGGTAGCTTTGGAATCCTCATAAAAATCTGCTTTAAGGGTTTAAAAACCCATAAAAAGTTGACCAGGAAGTTGAGCTACGAAGGGTGTATTTTTCATTTCTTTAGTATCAAATGTTTTCGGAGCCCCGGTAAATCCGCTTTTTTATTTGCATTTTTGTTTTTTTTTTCTTTCAAAAGCAGAATAAATCTTTTGAAAAACCAAGATAATAATAACCCCCGAAAAAAGAAACACTTTGGTGAAATTGTAAATAAAAAAATAATTCGCCGCACATCAGGCCATTTCGGGGCCCCCTTGGGGGAAGCATAAGAGGGATGTCGCAGGGACGGAAAAACTTATAAATTTTTTCATGGTGAGAGGGTTAGGTGAATATTAATTTCAGTTCATGATATTTCTTTAGAGTCTCATGAGGGGTTTTCTTTAGTGTGTTTTACGTTCTTATTTGTTTAATTTTAAAAAAAAACTTTTTACAAAGATAACATAATCATTTTATACTGATAAACATACCCCTATGTTCATGGAAAACACTTTTTTACCTTGCCGATCAGCCCCCACTGGCTGGGGGTTGGCGCGGAGCGCCCGTAAAAGTCCCTAACAGTAGTTTTGACATAACCTATGGGAAAAATTTATATTGGCGATCGGGCCCCCTTCCCCCTACTATAAAATAAGTGAAAATAATTAATATGAATTATAGGCCCAAAAAATGTTTAAAAAAAAATTATAAAAAGTAAAAAAATAATATAAAATTATAGAATGATCCCTTTTACCACACGTCAGCGGAAAAAAATCAGTATGGTGCCCACCTCTCTTTATTTTTCCTTTTTTCACTTTCAATGCACTGCATGCATTTTTAAAATTTATTTAACATTACAGTATTAGGCCTATAATTCATCTGTTTAAATTTTTTAACTTATCTTATAGTACAGGATGGGGGGGGCCCCCACGACCAAATCAATTTTTCCCCAAAGGTTTATGTGTTTTTACATAGAACGACCTCATTTATTTTAACCAATTTCTCCTCTATGTTGGACCCTAGGTACTACGCCCTTTTTTTTTAGTCATGGCCTGTGCCCTTATAAACTTTTTTTTATTTTTTTTATTTAATTTTGGGAATTTTTCTTGTTGGTTTTGGATATGTTTTTTATATTTTGACAATATTTTTATATTCTTCTAATTTGCAACACATTTGCCCTCACTTTTTTTTGGATAGACTAACAGCAGGGTTGAGTCAAACTTCGAAGTACGGTTTGGAGTAGAGTCCAACAACAATCTAGGATTGTCTTGTCACGGGACCACCCCAACCAAAATTTTGGGAAAGGGACTGCCATCGCCCCCATAAATCCTCCTACCACCAAATTTACTCCGGAATTCCCCCTAGGTTGATCTTTTTTATATGTTTCATTCCTCAGCCCAAGAGCTCACCGGCCCCGTCTCGATTGTTGAGGAAAGTGGTAGGGAATCCCTACAGGGGAAGGAATCTGCATACGGTTCGAAACAGTTGAAGCAAGCTTTGGCCTCGGACCCATTTTTCGTTCCAAACCCAGCAGACCTTCGTCCATGCACCGCAATTCAAACTATGGAAGGGAGCTACTCTCCCCAATACCATGATGCCCTCCACATCCATCTCTTATGCCAGGCAGAAACTACTAGATAGAAGGGAAAAAACCTAGCCATGTCTTCGGCATCCATAGGTTTGCTTCATCTTAGAGGTAAAGGTATTTTTTCCTTGAAGTTTATACAATCTTCTAAAAAAATCGATTATCTTGAGAAATTTATAGGTAGAAATGAAAGAGTGGTTTCGAAGGGTTTTTGGCCTTTGCTCTATAAATTTTGAGCGTTTTAGTTGTCGAGCAGAAACATTGGGGCCGACCGCTCAGCCGGCAAAAAGTTTTCTCGTTGATTCCTACACTCCAGCCTTTTACAAATGAGTATGTTTTCCTGGTCAGCTGCCCCGGGTTTTTCTTTTTCATGGCTGGCAAGAATGCTTTGGGGGGGCATATGTGAGGAAAAAATACACCGCCTGTTCCTTCCCCACGGATGACGGTGTTACCACTTTCACCAGCCGGCGATGCTTGCCTTTGAAGGGCTTGTTAGCGGCATACGTTAATACCCCACCCCCGTGCCCAAAGGGGTAAGGGGTATTTTTAGCCATGGTGATGCCAGACCCCCGCCACCCTTGGATAGCCCCCAGCAAGCTTTCAATTTGACAACATCCCCCCTTTAAAAGATGCTTTTCCCTATTCCTAAAGGGCACTCGTGGATAATTGGGCACTTTCCCAGACTGCCCTTCACGTTTTGCCCCTTTTCAACATCCCGTCCCCTGAGGTGGGAAACTACGTGGTAAAGTTGCTGCTGCAATTTCTTCCCCTCCAGGCTGCTGTTATAGGGAGTTCTTTGGGCGACATGCCCCGCTCGATATCACTATTTAAGTGCATTAGTGTTTGGTTCAATAATTTGGCTGCAACTAGTATTGCTATTTTTTGTTGTAGAAATTAATCAGGTAATCAACTCCTGATTTTTCTTCCTCACCATTTTAAGATTGAGAATATTAATTAAAACCACCTCGGCCCCTAAAAAGGGGAAGTACAGGGAGCCCCTTTTTACGAGCATTCGATATCGGGGAATCCGATGTACGAGAGTGAAAATTTAGGTCTTTTTTTAATATACGGGACGAAAATCCAATGCTACGACTTTTAAAAACTGGGGTGAAAAAATTACCAAGTTATTTACAAAGAAAAATTACAAGCTATTTACTAAAATTATAAAGTATTTATGACACACAAACCCCCCCGATTTTCACGCGATGCGGTCTCGCGATCCCGAGTTTGCGCTGATCCTAAATCTTCCCACCCCCGACTTTCGCGCATTAACCCCCGAGTTTGCGTTTTGTATGTGGTGTGTGTCTTATTTCCCTATTGTATTTCCCTAGTTGTAAAAAACAGGAAAAGAGCTATGTCGTATGTCCCGTCTCCAAATTACTATTATCCAGTTCCCTTTGAATACTTTTTGCTTTAACCCTTTTTGCATAAAGGTTTGTTAGGCTTCTATGCTTCTATACGGGAAAGCGTATTTTTAATCCCTTTTGTTTTGCTTTTCAATTTTTCTCATGCCCTCTTGTACTTCTGTGTCCCACACAAAAGATCATTCTATAAATTTTTTTCCGACCCTTTGATACTCTATACAGCTATAAAATCTCCCTTTCTCTTTTTTTCAAAAGTTTGGGAGTTTTAGCTTGAAAGTCTTTTTTCATATGTTAAATCTTCAGGCTTGGAGCCATTTTTGTGGCTGCTTTTTGTATTCTCTCAATCTTCCTTTTTCTTTTTTAGTGGTGACCAAATCACGCCGATATTCCCAACCCTTGGTAAATCGAGTGTTATCAATTTTTGTCATCTCTTCACCAGGTTTTTAAAAGCCATTCTTATTATTTTCCTCAGCAACGTATGTATTCCTGTGATTTTTTTAATTTTCTTGGTGAAAAATGCCTTAAATACATATCCCAGATTTTTTTCGCCCTTTTGTTTTGTTTACCCTTTCGTTCCCATCAAATATTCCTCTGTCTCTTTTTTGCTATCCCCTTTCCATCATTTTACACTTTTGGAAATTTAAACTCCATTTCCCATTTTTTGCCCCATCGAAAATCATCTAGATTTTTTGAAATCCTCACGCCTTTTTACTTTCACTTTTTTTAGTAATTTAGTCAAGCGAATAAACTCATATAACGTTTACTCCTTCCCATATCTTTTACATAGCCAAGAACATCACTGGGGCCCAATAGATCCTTAAAACCCCACTTATCACACTGCCCCCATCGACTTTTATTTTTTTATTACTTTTTCCATCTCTCTGTCCCAAAAAAGTCTTCCATCCACTGCAAACCCCCCTTCAATCCTCCACATTTTCTAGTTTCCCCGAGCGTCTTTTAGAGGTACCTTGTAAAATCCCTTCTTTAGGCCAAGTAAATGCAATCGACCCACTCTTCTTTCTGTGTCCATCGATCACTCCGAGTAAAAGCTAAATAGATTTTTTGTAATGCATTCCTCCTCAAAATCCAAATGGCCACCTGCAAGTTGTTTGTCTTTCCAAATATTTAAAACCATCGCCCTAAAATTTTTTCACACATTTTCCCAATACATTTGTTAATGATACTGGCTGAAATTTTAGTGGTTTCTTGTCACCCCCTTTTGTGAATTGCACAAATTTGCTTTTTTCCAATCAAGCGGGATTGCTCCCCTTTGAGTAAATCTCAATTACACTATGAAATTTTTTTGTAGTTGGTTACTGACCTTTCTAACCAATTGACACTATCTGGCCCCGGGTTTTCTCAATCTTGACTTTCCATTAGCCTTTTATTCTTTTACGTCTATTTTATGTCTTCCATTATTTTTTTTTCTTTTGCATTTATTTTTCTTTTTTTTTAAATTCACTTTCTCTTGAAAATTTACAGTCGAAGACTTATTATCCCCTGGGCCTGTTGTAAGTCTTATACACATCCCTTCTACCTTCAGCTTATCTTTCCTTCCTTGTTTTTCATTTTCCATTAAATATCTATAAAAAAAGTTTGGGTTTCTTTCTTACTTTTTTTATTTACCCCTCTATATTTACTTTTTTCCCCCTTGGTTCTAATTTTAAATTTCTATTTGTTTTGTACTTCTCCCAAGGGGTTGCGCCACCTTTTTTCCTCCAACTATTCCAGTTTTTCTCTTTCTAGTCTTGCAAATTTAATTTTCTGTTAAACCTTTAATTTTTTTTTCTTTCTTGTAACTATCCTTGGAACATAACATTTATCCTTGGGTGAAAAAATTCGGATGAACTCACCCCTTTTTTTTCGGGTACCGTTGCTGCGGGAAAATTATCCAGTCGCTCCCCAAAAGAATGTTCTTAATCCACAAAGTCTGCTTTTCCATAATTTGTATCTTCCTTTTTTGTTTCTTCTCTTTCCCCCCCTTTTTTGCTACATTATTAAAATTCAATAATACATGGTCGCTCTTTCCAAGTGGGCACTGATAATTCACTTTACTAATTACTTTTCCCGTTTTTTGTAATAGTAGGTTAGTCTGATGGTTCTTTGCTACCCCTGAAACTTGTGTTCTCTTTAATCACTGATCATGATGTTATTCATTAAAAATCCAACAATATACCAACCCATGAGTTTTTCATGTGATGTTGTGTGTGGTGCTACAGCACCCTTAGGCAGTGACCTCAGGAGTGGAATGGGAGGCCCCGGAGGTTTAATTTAGGGCTGGATGGTTTGGCCCCTTCCCCTGGTGGGGGCAGCAGAATTTCTATAGGAAACCTGTGATAAGGTTAGCCGCCCCCGTGTCCTCCGATGCACCGCAATCGGAGGTAGAGTTTAAAGGGGGAGCGGTGGGGGGTTTTAAGCCCAAACAACGGTGCAGAGAAAGATTTTTAAAGGGGTTTACAGCCCCCCATAAGGGTCGAATCGGGTCACAGAACGACCCGGAGACTTCTTCTTTTTTGACCTTTTCCTTAGTATCACTTTGTAGGGCGTCTGTAAAAAAAAATCTGCTCGAGCTTTACATATATCTTTACACTAACCCCTTGCTACCGCCCCCCATAAGAGACGTGGGGCACGTTTCCTCCTTCCCGCTTTGTATAGTATTATAATAGGTTAGTAAGCTTTGTAGTTTTTCTTTTTTTTTTCCATTTGTTTGAGTTTTTTTCTACAGGAGCAGCCCGGGTGCATAAGTAGGGAACACCCCAAAATAAGTAGCACCTTTCCTTACTTTTCACCCCGCGTTCCTTTCTTATTTACCACAAAATACTCCTTTATAAGTGATTCCATGCGGTTGGGTACTGTGGTTTTTAGAGGTACTGGAGGAGACGGGGGAGAAGAGAGGAAGATTTTTGGCAGTGTTTTTGCCCTAAACACGTCACACAACCATCAGGACAAGATATGGTCAAGTCCCACCAGAAACCCCAAAAAAACCTCCGTGGGTGACTCCAACTCAAGTCCATTCAAGTCCCTTTCCCCCCTCCTTTCTCTTGTAGTGTTTGGGCCCAAGCCACCACCCCGGGAGGCGGGTCCAAACCCAGGTAACATCCAGGACCATTTATGCTGGGTGGACAGGGGTTGGGGCATTTTAGGGTATTTTTTTGGGGGTTTTCTTTTAACAAGCCCCCTTCCCCTTGGGCCTTCCCCCCCTTCTTTCCTCGGGGCCCTTTCCACAAACCCCACAAACCCCCAAAAAAAAAAAAAAAAATCAAACTTTTTTTTAATTTTTTCCTTTTCCCATTTGGGTAAAAAGCAAGCGAAATGGGAGGTAGTTAAGTTTTTCCCTTAAGGTTTTCATTCAACGGAAAAAAAATGAAAAAAGGGGCCGGTAGACAACCACAAAAACACACCCCCAAAAAAAAAAATTCAGATAAAAGCAGTTTTTCAGTGTAAAATCTCGGGAATTTTTTTTATTCCCCCCGGGTTTTTTCCCCGGCCCCCCGGGTTTTTTCCCCGGACGGGGGGAAAAATTAAAAAATTCCCCCAAAAGCTATGCCCCCCGGAAGAAAACAACCCCCGGCTTTTTTGGAGTTTTTTAAAAAAAAACCAAGTGGTTAGAAATTTTTTTTTTTAAAAAAATGGGTTTTTATTTTGGTGAAATCCTTTTTAAATCCCCTTTCTACGAAAAGGTAGATGGGGGAAAGACGGTTTGTGGGGTGTTTTTTAAAAAAGTTTTAAAAAAACCCTTTTTTTTTTTTGTTCCCAAAACCAAAAACCTATTTTCCATTGTTATTGGGTTTCGAACGAGATTTCCTTACAGTATGAGGGGGAACCTAAAACCCGTATCTTCAGGCCCCCTGTTTTTTTTGAAAAATGGAGAGGGGGGAAAAAGGACCCCGTGAAAATGGGGGGTTTGTTTAAAATCAGGAAGCGGGTGGTAAAAAGGATATGTATTCAATTCTCTTAAAACGGGAAAAAGTGCCATAGGAGTTGGGGGAAGAGAGCGGATATAGTGCCAAAATATAATATAAAAAGAAGGATGAAAAATATTAAATTTTAGACCCGGTCATTGACTAGACAGTATGCAAGATATGTGAGAAAAAAGTAAAAAAGCAATGGGGGAATATTTGGGAAAATGAAGGTATAATAAGAGACCGGCAGTAGGTTTTAGGAAAAAGGATTCATGTGTGACCAACTTTTAGAGCGGGGCCCCGAACATTTATTTTCATGTGAATGGGAGCAAAAGGGTTTTTAAAAGAATATCAGTTGACCCTAGACATTAAAGATCAGATTGCTGCAGAGACAGCCCTTTTAAACCCCTTAAATTTAAATACCCCCAAAAAGAAGGGTTTAAAAAAGAATTTTTTCATGTGAAAACGGCAAGGGTGAATGGTCTCAAAAATTTTTCCCAAAAAGTCCCCTGACACTAAAAGCACAAAAAACAGTAATTTTGTGTGGGGGTTTGCCCCCCACAGCACCCCCCATCCCCTGGTAAAAAGTTACATTTATTTATGCGAAAAGCGCCAAGGCTAGCAATGGTCTCAAATTGTTCCCATGAGTCCCTTGTACACTAAATGCACGACAGTGATCATTTTACCACTAAGAGTACAATATACCTCTATCTAACCCTATTCAATTTTAGCAAATATTAAGTAATTTTTTCCTCAATTTGTCAAATTTTACAGAGAGCCCTGTGGCAACACAATTCCTAATGACAACATGGTCTTCTGATTTGTTGTGTTAGCCCCAAACAAAGATGAGTTTGGTAAAAATTAGTTTATGTTAATACATCCATTTATAAACTTCGTTCATTGACTTATGTTTACATTTAAAACCGTCCAAATTATGCAAGATGGGGATCTCTCTTCCTACACAAGCTTCGACAGATGGACCCTAAAGCACATGACATTTGACAGGCAGGTGTATTCTCCATCCGACGCACAGACAAGTCCTACTCAAAGTGTGCAGTTGACCTAACATTAGAGCAGACTGTCAACAGGGATGCTGTATCCCCTATGAAAGGGATAGCTGCTTTAAAAAACTCTGAGAGTGCCTTCAGGAGATGGTCCATTACCTTGACTCAGTGTGGTATGGCCCTTTCAGAACTAAGACAACTTGTCGGCCTTCAGTTAGGGGAGCAGCCAGCCAATCAGTTGCGGCCATGGCGAGTGAGACGTGATAACACTGACATTGATACACTCGTCAGTGTTATTAATACCACATGTAACCCATTTGACTCTCACTTATCACAGGAACTATTCAATGTGGCATCTGGGAAAACAGCAAAGGTGGAAACAAAGGATTATCTGCTGGGCACACTGAACCAGGGAGCAGATCTTCGATCTAAATTTGAATTGGAGTGTGAAGCTGACAATTCAAGATTCCTGAATAACGTGGTACGCATAAAGGTGTTAAACTTTGCGCAGAAAACATAAAGGGCCACGAACATCATGTATAAAAAAAGGGTTAAAGGAAGCAGAAGGGTCAGAGACGTGTTCGCAAGAATTCTTGCCTTGGAAAGTAAAACAAGCACACATTCGACCTTCAGCACATTTTGACTTTTCCAATCACTGATGTACCACTCTCTCTTGCCCACAGTGATGGAACTCCCAATAAGACGAACAAGGCAGCTCTCACTAAACTGCTTGAAGGAAGGCAGGATGTAGTTCTGACCGATGACACTCTACCTCCAATCAGCGCTAGCATGGTTGATGGTGGGTGCATCCTACATGAAACCCTCCTTCGCCACAGCAAGTCAACCTATGGAACTATGGTCAGGGATTTGCTCGTCAAAGTATGTTCCATGCCAGGGGAAGAAATTCACCTTGTGCTTGATAAGTATGTGTCCCCTTCAATTAAAGATCCCGAGAGGAAGCTTTGGGGTGAGGCTAATCACCCTACATTCGTCATAAGTGGACCAGATCAAGCACAACGACACAGTGGAACATATCTCCTTAAGAATTGTGCTTTTAAGGAGGAGTTTGCCCACTTCATTATGCAAGAATGGAAGAACCCACAATATGGACCAATTTGGGGAAGATAAGTGCTATATGTGTCGCACGGTGGCAAGTGTATTAAGGTTCATGAACATAGAGACAGTGGGTGGTAGCCAGATTCAAGTTGATGAACCAAGTCACCTCCAGGCTCAGCATGAAGAAGCTGATACCCTCATAGCTTTCCATGCTGGGAACATTTCTAGGGGGCCCATTTTGGTAAGGTCCCTGAAAACCGATGTGCTGATCATTCTTATTGGTTTTGTCAGCCGATCTGATGGCATTTTATTGATAATGGACTATGGCTCGGGAAAACCCTCGCCGTTACATCATGTTTCAGGTATTCTGATCGGCTTGAAGAAAAACACTGGCCTGACTGATGCTCTAATAGGATTTCACGCCCTGATGGGATGGGATTTCACATCAGCTTTCAACAGATTGGGCAAAGTAAAGCCCTATCAGCGATTGGAAGCAGGTACTGCAGAAATGCATGTAAAAGCTATGTGCTCCCTGACATCAGAAGTAGATGTGACTGCTGTAACTTCTTTTGTGTGTGCTCTGTATGGTTTTGACACTACAGACGTCAATGAAGTTAAGTACAAGGCATTCATGCGTGTAACCGGTGGTAAGCAGACAGAATCACTGGCCAGGATAAAGAGGATTAACTGTGATTCCCTTCCTTCATGTTCCAAAACGCTTGCCAATCACATTAAGAGGTCAAACTTTGTGGCAAAAATTTGGAAAAGGGCTGATCAAGTTGATCCTACGGATGAGGAGAGTCCACTCAACTATGGTTGGATGAACGCTGATGATGGTTTCCAGCCAGTTTGGTTCACTGGAAGTCCTGTCCCTGACTCTTTAACCAGTGCAGGTAATGAAGAGGATGGGCCCCAAACGGCATCCGTAGAGGATGAAGACTCAAGACAGTGTATGGAGTGAGGAGTGATGACAAAGAGGAAGACAGTAACGTGTGATCCATTCTCACTTCCTACCAGTGCAACATAGGAACTGCATGTAACATGAAATTAAAGGAAAATAAAATTATTTGCCAATTTTATATCTATGAAAAGGGTGCTTTTTATTCTTGTGCTAGGTCAATGTAAAACCAAACAATTACCGTATTTGCCGGCGCATAAGACGCACTTTTTTCCCTTAAAAAGGAATGCAAAGTTCACCCTGCGTCTAATGCGGCCATATTAGCGCATGAGAGGTCGGGCAGAGAATGCAGAACAGCCGGTGGTATATTACTAAAGGGGTCGGGAGTTACTGTGTTGAGCAGTATTTCCCACTGAGCACAAATCTGTAGCTGTGTTATCAACAGTAATGCATAATACAAAGAAAGGTTGGAGTTTAAAAAGAAAATAAGAGCTGGGGCAACAAGATAGCGATTGTTGCTGCCAAGATGGCCGTGTCAGATGTAAACATCATCCACCCCCCTCTGCTGCTCTCCATTGTAAAACGTCCGATAAAACGTCTCGGCGACGCCCTCCGCGCACCCACCATGGGTCATTACCGCTCAGACTCCTTTCCCCCCACCATGGAAAAGACAAACATCCCGCATATTAGAATGTCGCTTTAACCCACATTCGACTCGGGCCACACAAATTGACACAACAGTTGAAATGAGATGATAGAAGGGAGGCAGAAAATAGTGTTGGGAAATTTTTGCTGGAATGAGTATTGTTGATAAAGGAAAGTGAAACAAAAAAGCGTGTTAGAGTTTATTTGAAAAGGGGTGTGAGCGGTGAGAGGGAGGTGTGGTATCTTGGGGAGTCTGTTTATACACACAAGGGTGGAGAAAGGGCGTCGTAGCTTTGTAGTTTATTTGAAAAGCGAGTCATTTTACAACGTGGGGACAAGAGGTGCGCGGCGTGTGTGTCTCTGTGTGCCCTTTTGGGTGCTTTAATTAACTGGCTGGTGTTGCAGTTGTGTCGGCGAGGACAAGTCAGGTCAGCGTCAGGTCACCCTCCGGCCTCTAATCCTGGCCCAGTCAGGGGGGTGGCCCAAGCCGATGCAGGTGTGTATGTGCGTGTGTGTGTTTAGCGCCGCTACATGGTAAGCAAGGTGGGATAGGAGACACTGGAGACAGATAGGCCTTTGTACCACCTCGACCCCTCAATCCTCACCCCTGTACCTCTAAGGATAAGGAAACTGTATGAAAGAGTGCTAGTAAAAAGGCTGCAACGGTACCTGTAGACGGGACAAAAAGTCTTCCACACGGTTTCACCAAGGACCATGACCCCTCACGGCGCTACACCGTCCGCCTCAAGGCCAAATCACACCATACCATCATGGGTGAAATTTGGGGACAGGACACCTTCTCATCACATCCGTTAAAAATTTCTTACATTCAAACAAATAGACGTGTTACACTAAATGGTGCGCCGTCGTCACGGCTCCAATACATCACTGTCCCGCACGTAACGGTTTCTGGGGAAGAATATTTAATGTAATGAGACTGTGCCGTGCTGATAATTGTCGTTTTCTCAAGGCTTTATGTACCCAAAACAATGTCTTTTAGAGTTCAACTCCTCTTCTTCATCTGACAGAAGTGCTATTAATGCAAATTTCTTCAAGCATAGCTTCTGAGGCACCATGTCTGCTTAGAGGGTAAACAGGAACTGCCGAAAATGACGGAACCCTGACGAATAGTGTGAATACAAGGCACGGCTGACGGAACGCTGCCGTGATTTCAGAGTGTGAATCAGCTTTACCTGTACCTTCCTGAAGAAGACTAATCAACCTCGCGACTGTGATAGATTCATATGTGTAAAACCCGTGCAAATATCGTTGATTTCCCCACAACGGTGCCCTTCAACAATTACAAAAATAAAAACAAGGTACAGATGGTTACCTTAGGTTATCTAAATACTTCTTGAATTTTTGTTTTTGGACAAACCCCCGATTTCGAGGCCGAAACTTAAGTCCTCCTGAAAGTTTTGAGTGTTTTTTAATTAATCTGGCTCTCGTTTTTGTCGGAAATCAATGTTTGTTTACATGTGTGTATGTGGGGGAGGCAACCTGCCCCCCAGGTCCGCCCCGCAAACATTGCTACGCTCACACTGCCATATTATTGTCATTTTTGTTATTTCTCTACATCATCTGTACTTAACCAAACCTCACCTCTAACCTAACCTAATCTGATTTAAACCTAACTTAACTTTCTGGCTGAAGTAACGGTAGATTTTCGGTACTACGTGTAATGCCATTATTATTTAATTGCGCCATGGGAAATGGGGCTCAAAATACTCAGAATGAAGAAAGCTACACGATGGTGTCGGTAAGAGTCATAGGACTTTTGAAAGGGCCCACTACCCAAAATAATACCAAAATCTATACTGCATATTTTCCACAAAGTCTAAACACTAGCAGAAAAGCAACAAAGGCATACCTACAACATTAAATCTAAGCTATATGTCATAGGTAGATAATATTAGAATATCAATTCGTGGGGGCATCCTGCAATTATATTATGATTTATGACCGATTTGGGGTTTCACTGTCATTCTCTTTACATTTTAAATAGTATAATTTTTCACTCACATTCATTGCCCCTGTGAATATTGTATTTAGGTACATGCTTTATAATCATTTGCTTTCCCCTTCAATCCTTTTTTTTTTTAATAATTGATAATTTTTCGGAGAATTTTTTTTTTTTTCCTCAAAAAAAAAAAAAAAAAAAAAAAAAAACTTCTCAAAACCTCTTTGTAAAATAGGGGTGCGTCTTATGCGGAGGTGCGTCTTATGCGCCGGCAAATACGGTACTTAATATTTTTTTACATTAAATTTGTTCAATAAATTTTAATTTATTTTAATCTGAAATCAACAAAGACTTCCGTCTATAGAAAAAAACCAATTATTTTTATAATCTCATCACTGTTATTGTAAACACTGTTGTGTGGACATGCACTGTAATGTATTGCATTTTGTGAATGTCATGGGGGGAATCATCAATATTTTAGAATAAAGGTACTTATAAACTTTATTTAAATGTTGTTTTTATAAAGATATTAATATAGGTATCCTTCTGGAGAGCCTAAATGGAGTGAGCCTAAATGGAGTGAGCCTAAATGGAGTGATGTTATATTTTTCCGTATTTGTGGTTTGAATCTATGTTTGATTCATACCACCATATATATATATATATATATGCACTATCAGTTTGGTCCTTCCTATCGGGTTGTATCTGTAAGAGACAATCCGGCGTGGAGGAGGCCCAGGGGGCGCCCACAAGGCTCGTGGCTGGGGCAAGTTGATGTTTCTTGTTGAGAGCTGCTTGGTATGGGAAGGGAGCCTGCATGGGGACTCGCGCGTGGTGACCCCCGGGAGTGGCGTCGTAGGGTGGGCGAGGCGACGTGCCCCCCGGCGTATGCCCCCAATGATTGATATCAGTTTGGTGCGGGAGGAGGGTTCCTGTCAGGGGCAAAGCCCCATCCAAGATTTCTGTCGTTGTGCATTTAGTGTACAAGGGACTCTTGGGAACAATTTGAGACCATTGCCAGCCTTGGCGCTTTTCGCATAAATAAATGTAACTTTTTACCAGGGGATGGGGGGGTTGCTGTCGGGGGCAAAGCCCCACCCTAAATTGCTTTCGTTGCGCATTTAGTGTACAGGGGACTCTTGGGAACAATTTGAGACCATTTCCAGCCTTGCCGCTTTCACATGAATAAATGTCATTTTTAACCCTTCTATTTGGGGTATTTAATTAAGGGTTAAAGGGCTGTGCTCTGCAGCAATACTGATCTTTAATGTCTGAGGGTCAATCTTGATATTCATGATGTCAAACCTTTTGCTGCCGTTCACATGAATAAATGCTCTGGGCTCCCGCTCTATTAATAAGCTTTTACTCAAGAGTATTGATACAACACAAGAAAGAGATGGATGGGTAGATTGTGTATATCTATACCTAAAAAAGGCATTTGATAAGGTTCCCAATCTCTGGAAATAGGAAAATATAGGAGGAATCAAAGGGATGATCATGGAAGGAAAGTTATCTGAGAGGAAGAGAAATGAGAACAGTAGTAAAGGATGAAAAATCTGAATGGAGAAAGGTATTTAGTGGGGTACCCACAAGGATCAGTTTTGGCACAAATAATGTTAATGATTTATATCAATTACATGACGGATGAAATTAAAAGTTATATAAGTTTATTTGCGGATAATGCATAACTATCAAGAGAAATAAAAAGCTATAAAGATTGTGAAACAATACAAAATGACCTGAAAAAGATCTACGAATGGAGCAGAAGATGGGAAATGGAATTTAATGTGAATAAGTGTCATGTGATGGAAATTGGAAAAAGCAAAGAGATATAAATGGCCATATAAAATGGGAAATTAAATAATTGCAAAGGTTCATGAAGAAAAGGACCTGGGAGTGATAATGCAGAATAACCTACAACCAGAAAAACATAAAAATAAAATATTTGGAGATACATACAGGATGTTAAAGAATATTAGACTGGCATTTCATTACATGGACAAAAATATGATGAAAGATAATTACTACAATGATCCGACCAAAAATGGAATATGCTGCCATTGTATGGTCCCCATATAAAAAGAAGCATGTGAAAAAGTTGGAGAGGGTACAGAGAATGGCAACAAAGATGGTACCAGACCTCACGTTCCACAAGCTTATCTGTGACATTTGTAGTTTTGAGAGAGTGCCCAGATCCTGATTTTTGAGTGGGAACAGTGCCAGAAGCAATATTTTGAGCCCGCTCGAACAGAGCAAACATGGAGCTCATGCTACACCATGTTTGCTCACTTATTTCCCTTACAGTTAGGTTTGCCTCCATTAAAGTGAGAATAAGAGCCTTCTCTGTGTCATTCATCTTGCCCGGAGCCATCTTTAAGCATGAATTTAAAAACAGTAGGCTCAAATAATGGCAAATAGAAAACTAGACCTGATGTAAAGGCAGATGCTCAGAAAATACTTCCTCTCCCTCTGACAGTGTGGAGGCCACTGAGCTGTTATCACGCACAGTATATAATTGGCAACTGTAGAACAAGGTGATGTATGATAAATTGTAAAAATCATATGTCACAGCTCGGTAGCCAAGGACAAATCCATTGACTTGCGGAGCACCAGAAAAGGCTCTTTATCCTGTTTTTTTCCATGGTTACTGTATTTATGAGGTAAGGTTGAGAGATAAAATTACCAATACTTGTGCAAAGAAGAGAAAAGAGAGAGCGGAGACAATAACATTTTTTTAACTGATAACTAAGATGTAATAAACAGACAATGAGAAACTACTGACTCGGAAGCAAAGAGAAGATCGATACACATGAGGACATACAAAAAAAATAGGAAATAAGAGATGCCTGAACAACATAAAGAAGTACACCTTCCCTCATAGAAATGTAAAAATTTGGAATGGACTAAATGAGGTGATATCGGCAAAGAATGTGCACCAGTTGAAAGAAAGACTAGATAAATGTAGATATGGAGACGGGACCACATGAGTGTAGCTCAGGCCCTGTAAAACACAACTAGGTAAAACAAATAGGTAAATACATACTATTCAGTCACCAATACAAGGAAACAATAAAAAAAATTATAATAAAATAAAACATTCCAAATTCAATTCATGCAATTGAAGAAATTTGAAATGTACACATTGAGCATGACCTCAAATATTTGTGCAATTTTCTTTATTCCATTTTTATAAAGACATATTTAGCCAACATCTTTCTTCTTATCCTTCCTCAATATAAATAAATCAGTTTTCTCCCTAACCATCTCATTGCAATTATTTTATGGTGTAAAAAGTAAGCTTTTAAAATTGCAGTTTATTTATGTATTTATATATTTATATTTTTGTATTGTCCGCCTATAATGCTTGTAGGCAGTATTGATAAATTACTGGCAATCACCATCAACAAATACACAATTGTAGATTCAGATATACATGTAATGATATCAACACGTTACCTTGATTCGTTGTGGCTTCCACACTCTCCAATTGACAGCACTCAACGTCAAGAAACTTGCCGTGACAGAGTCAAACCTCACCAAACGATGAACAACCCAATATCCTCCCACAACAGCAGCAGATACCATTAATGACCACTCCAGCAACAAATATCCGTCAATACCCCTGTACCTATGTTCCCAGCAGCTGAACTGTCACTACAAACAGGACCTCCTGACCTCTGTCAACACTCTACCACTCTCCTACCAAAACAGCTGATAGCTGCCTTCCCTGACTGGCCACATCAGTGTTGCCACGTCAGCAGCTCACCTGCTTCCAGACACCGAGACATCATAATACCAACAAACTTATGACTACCCTACTTATCTAATCAACAAAATTCCCTCTATTTTTTTTTTCTTTTTCTTTTTCTCCCATCTTACTTTGTAATGGCTTCAAGCAGTGTCAGAGGTGATGCTCCCTTTTTGGTCAAGCAATTTGCCATTTGCTTATTGGTAGCTATCCACTCCACTGACGAAATATTTTGCTTTTCTAACATTTCTTTCAGACAAGCCATATTAATTCTAAGGTATTTATCCTCCACTTTCTTCATGGCCCCTAAAGCATCAACAAGTGACTTGTTATCTACAAAACATTTTATAGGTACACTTGTGCCTATACCAATGTCTTCCAAGATTTTTCCTATGTAATAGGCACTCTCAGCCACTTCCAATAATGCCAGTGTTTCAGCAGCTAAAGTTGACTTGATGACTCTTCTGATTTTTCTTGATTTCCACATGATAGGACATCTCTTACTATTTCCATCAGCTAGAAATATAATAAATCCACCCTGAGAACCGCAATCACTAAGATTAGCAAATGATGCATCACTGTAACACTCCAGATATACCTCCTCAGTTAGCACTGGGAAGAATAGGCTGATTTGGTCTGTTTTCACTCTCTTGATCACTTTGTTAGTCTCTATAAGATCTCCCATTGTGCATTTTCCAAACCTCGTACTCAAGGAACACACATCAAATGAGACATCAGGTCTTGCCTGTGTCCCTATCCAGTTTAGCTGACCTACAAGCGACCTGTACAAATGTACTTCCTCCTCATTGAATGGCATTTCCTTCCTCTGGCTCTTCTTCTGACTTATCTCCACTTGATGCAGATATTTGATGCAGCTCTCCTGATATAAGCATATTCCATCATTTTCTTGCTTTATATTAATACCTACATACTTGAACTGCCCAGAATCAGTGTCACCAATCATAAATGCCTTCTGCAATTTTGATATCACACTTTCTTCAAGTTTCCTTGTGCCTCCCCAACAGAAATCATCAACATGGATGCACACTATTCCCTCTAAGATGTCACCTTTGTTGAACACAAACATAGGTGGATCATATTTTGATGGCCTCATACCCAGTAGGGTGTCCCAAAATGCAAAAGTTTTGAAATGTTGCACGCTCGTGTGTTATTCCGGTTCTCTCATAGTAAAACAGTATTGCGTTGAAATTTTGGGCGAATTGAGTAATATTTAGGGGTCCCGACAAAGTTAACATTTAGGTGATGTGACTCGAATTTCAGGATTTTTCTAAATTTCCACTTTTTTTCTCCCTCAGGTTATCAACATGGCAACAAGAGCCGCTAGTAATCTTTGGCTGATCGACAAGGCTCCAATCGATGAAATCACCAGAGCCCGGCTACCATCGAAGGAGCAGGTCCTCCTCCGCTACTACCACCACCACCGGGAAATGGGGAAGACGGCGAGCGGGAGCAGGAAGGCGGTGGTGGAGGAGGTTCTCCCCTTCTGGTCGAGCGCCGGATTCCGACAACTACAGTAATACACGCCGGCACGAAGCTGTCAAAGCTGGTAAGGGCGTACAATGACCTCAAGAAGAACAAGAACAAAGACAGGCCGAAATATCGTATGGATGAGGAGATTTTCAAAGGAGACCTCCAAGAAATCTTCGACTTCGCACACTCCTCCTCTCTCCAACGGGCAGACGTGAAGGATGAGGACAAGGAGTTCCTACGGAGTCAGAGAGAAGACAGAGGGGAATCATCCATGGCTGGAATTGACCTCGTGACAGCGAAGGTGGAGAAGCAGGTCGAGCGCGGAACTCAACTCAAGCGGCTCCAGGAACGTGAAGTGAAGACAGCGACATTGCCAGGCTGACTGAAAGGGCGGAAATCCCAAGCCAAAGCAGTAGCAGCAGTAGCAGTCCTGTGTCGACGACGTCATCACCGGCTCGTGGATCCAGAAGCCAGAGGAAAAAACTCAAACAGTCGCCATCGATCTCCGTGAAGGATCTTAACCTCATTTCAACTTGGGATCGAGAGAAGTAGTCGGTGCGGCAAGCAACGTCAACGTTCGCAGCTACCGCTCAAGTTCTTGGAATGGACATTGGGAGTATGGCGGTCTCGAAGAGCACGGTCCATCGAGCACAAATTGCGGGGAGAGAGCAAGCCGCGAGAAGATCGTGGAACTGCAGAACCAGGAGATACCTGAGAGGTTGGTCCTGCATTGGGACGGAAAAACTCCTCCCGTCCCTCTCTGGCGATACGGAGGACCGCATCGCCGTCCTCCTCACAGGGGAAGATGACGCCGAGTTCCTTCTTGGGGTCCCGGCAAGCTCGGATTCGACTGGCAGAAACGTGGCTGCAGTGGTCTTGAAGGAGGTGGACGAAGAGGGCGTCAGGGACAAGATCATCGCCTTCTGTTTCGACACTGGCATGGTGCAAGGTGCTTGCATTCGGATTGAGCAAGAACTCGGACGAAGCTTGCTTTGGTTTGGCCTGCCGCCATCATGTCCACGAGGTGATCCTCAAGGATGTCTTCGAAGCCAGCCTCGGCTCTTCCTCTGGTCCTGACATTGGAATCTTCAAACGACTCCGTGATCGATGGTCCTTCGTGGATCCTCGCAGAGAGAGACGGTGGAACATCAGAGGACCTCGTAAGTCTTCGCACCAATGACCTGCAGCAGTGAGGACGCGATTGGCCTTCGAAGGAGGCTCTGAGTCGAAGAAGCCATCCCGGGAGGACTTGAGAANCATTACTTTTCATTACATGGTTTTTCATCAACTCTGTAGTCCTTCCTTCTTATCCTCTCATGGTATCATCATCATCCTCACTCTCATACTCTTGACTTTGTTGAGGCTGACTTTCTGTTTCATTTGTCTCCTTATACTTCTCGTATTCCTTCATGTCACTGTCAACACTGTTGCCTTGGTCCACCATTCCTTTTACTCTGCATACGTGAGCCCGCACCATTTGTCTGCCATGTCTCAATACGTTAACTTTACCATCCTTCCCAATAACTCGTGCCGGACCCCGCCATCTGTCCTCACCATCACGCTTGTAATACACGTAACTGCCTGTTTCAACATTCTCATCCTCAGTTTTTCTAATGTTATGAGATAAGACTCTTATAATTCTCTCATTAGCATCAGCTTTGATAAATTCTTCTCTTGACCTCCGCAGAGCTATCAAATTGTTGGCTACAGTCTGTGATGGTGTGATATTCGCTAATGCTGAAGGGCCATCCTCTCCTATATTGGGCAGATTTGTGTTAAAGCTGAAAACCAACTGATTTGGGGAACACCCATGGTTGTTATGTAACGCATTGCTGGCCGCCACAGCCAGTCCAGTGCAGTGTCAATATTGCAATTGTTTTCCTCTTTAATCTTCAGCACATTGTTCTTCAACACGGCATGGAGTCTTTCACAGACCCCATTGCTCCAAGGGCTTTCCGCTGCAGTGCACATTACTCTCATGTTAAAATGTTTGCACATACTCCTGAATTCATTGTTATTAAATTCCCCTCCATTGTCAGTTAAAATTTTCTTGGGAGCCCCAAACAATGCCAGCCAATGTCTCATCACTGCATCTATGATAACCTCTGCTGCATTACTTGTGTCTTATATTATTTATGTCTATATTGTGTTTTTCATATTTTTATTTTAAATTCTTTCGGCCACTTTATCAATAATTTTTTTTTTTTTATACTAATATTGTGTTTCATTTAAGTTTTTTCAGCCTTTTCTGGGTGTAAAAGCCTTTAAAAACCTAAACGGCCAAAACTATGAAATCTGCCTTTTTTAGTTTTTTTTTAAAGTTAAAACTATAAAATCTGCCTTTTTAAACTGTAAAGCAAAAAAAAACTATAGTTTTTGGGTTCTAAAGCCCTTAAAAAACCCATAAAGGCAGATTTTATAGTTTTGGCACTTTACAAAGGTGTTTTTAGGTGGTGTAGAGCAAAAAACTGAATTTTTTTTTGCTAGAATAAAAATAACGTTAACCGGTTTTATCGATAATTCCGGTACTTTTTAAAGAATAACAGATTAAACATTTAACCGAAAGTAAATTTTTTGATTTTTAAAAAACCCCGGGGGGGGGGGGGGGGGGGGCCCCCCGGGGGGGGGGGCACCCCACCGGTTGCTCTTATTCGTAAATTCGGTCGTACAATCGTCTTATCCCTCTCTGGCCATCCCTTTAGTCCTTCATCCCTCTCTTATCCCCCTCCCCCCTTTCGCCTCCTCTGTCAATGGATCTTTTCTTTCCCGCGTACCATCAGGGAAGTCCCCTGTGTGTGTGTGTGTGTTTTGTGTGTGTATGTGTATGTGTGTGTGTGTGTGTGCTGTATTGTGTGTGGCTATGTGTGTTGGTGTGCTGTGCTGTGTTGTGTGTGTGTGTGTGTGTGTGTGTGTGTGGTGTAGTGTGTTGTTGTGTGTGTGTGTTGTGTGTGTGTGCGTGTGTGTGCGTGGCGTTTGTGTGTGTGTGAGTTGGTGTGAGAGTGAGTGAGTGGAGTGGAGTGATTTCGTGAGTGAGTGAGTGATGTGAGTGAGTGAGGGTTAGAGACTGGTTGGGATTTTGCAATCATAAATAATGCACCATGTTGAGGAAATAACAGTTATGTAATATCTTAAATGTCGTCATCGAGAGTTTATGTGCCCTTTAAGTCTTGTGATGTAGCGTTGCTTCTGCTTTAATTAACAGGTCGGATGTTCTTTTCTCGCTGCTGCTGCTGCTCGCAGTGTTGATCTGGACGGTCTGTGAGCCTCCCTTTTCCCTATTAGCTCGATCTTTCATATCTGTTTTTTTAGTCCACTGTCCTAGATATCTGTCCCTCTGTCTAGAGAATAGATATTAGAGGGAGTTCCAACAACAGTTAGGTAGGTTAGTAGTTCTCTCTCTCTCTCTCTCTATCTCGCTTCTATCTCTCTCTCTCTCTCTCTCTCTCTATTTTTTTCCCCTTTTCTCTCTTCCTCTCATCTCTCTCTCTCTCTCTCTCTCTCTCTCTCCTCTTATCTCTCTCTTCTCTCTCTCTTCTCTCTCTTCTCTCTCTCTCTCTCTCTCTCTCCTTATTGTTCTCTCTGTCTCTCTCTCTACATCTCTCTCACAGCAGGACAGCCAGCAGGGTTTTTTTTGGTTCGCCCCATTCTCGAGGGTGTGGTGAGGGTTTAGTTTGGTGAGGATCGGCCGCTGGTCTGGACGTCAAACCTTGATATACCCTTCACCAAATACATCCACAGGGCTCAACAGGTGACCGACGCGGATCCACTGCTCCTACAGATGACATATACCAAGGAAAACGGAATAAATCCACCTTTCAATCACGTGGCTCATCCACCCCCGACTCTTGACTCAATTTGTTTTTCTTTACTTTGATGGATTCATTCTATTTTATAATCTTTATTTTGTGGGAATAAAATGAGCTGCACTCCAACCTTATCTCTTTTCTTTTTCTTCTTCGTCGTCTTGATTAATTTTAATATCTAAATACCTGTCATTTTATCATATTCAGGCAAATCCTAATTCATGATACTGTATGAAGTAGGTGAGAACGAATGAGAGGTTAGGACAGAAGGTGAGGCAGACCGTCCATTATTTCAATTGGACTCAGAGGGTAATACCCGGCTACACCCAAGCGATCTCATGTATATTTTGTACTGGACGATTCTTACTTTCCAGAGTTAAATGATAAGTGAAAGAGATTCCCTTCTGTGTGGTGCATCAGTTGTGTTTTCTCCTCTCTGTTCTTTTATATTATCTCCGCACTTAGTGCAACATTTTATTTTGTAAAAAACATTGATAATGAATACATCATCGGCATAAAACTCAAAACCTGAATATATAATAAGAATGAAATGTAAGATACTTCCACAGGTAAGCACAACGACGAGCGACATCAAGCCAGTGTCATGTTCCTTCAGAGTGAGTCTGACAGACGCTTAATGTATTTTCTATGAGTACCCAGAACGTTATTCCATATATTTGGCTACCATTAGATAATTTTAGTGACTATTAAACAATATTTAATAGATATGACCTGTTTAGTATCCTTGCCGACTAACTAGTTTGGTATATTAGCGACTTTTCGTAATTTCTATGGCTAACAAAATACGATTTTTACATAGCAAAGGAAAGATCTGGGCCGTGAAGGGGTTAATGGTGCTCTCCACGAATTGCTGTTGCCTTTTTTGTTTAATGTTACATTTCTCTAGGGTTTGGGGCCTGCGGGTGGAGTGCTGTGTGTATAGGGTGTGACTCCCGGCACGGCTCTCAGTCGCTACTTGTGGCAGACTCATTGTACCGTGGGAGAGCCAGTGTGGAAGCAGTGGGTGGGGGAGAATTGACGATTTAATGACAGGCCATCAGTTAGGGTCATAGACCACTATGGCAAAAGCATAAAAAAGGGGATGGGGTTATAGAAAAAAATAGTGAACGGTGAGGGAAGGATGAAGAACGGGATGTTACAGCAGGATGGTAGATCCAGTATGAAGGGAATTGGATGTGTTGGAGTGGAGTGGTGTCGCCTTCTGGCTGTAGCCAGGTGAGCGCAGTGGCTGTGGGAGAAGCTTCCTTATGCATGGGGGTGAGGTTCAGGATGTTAATGAGATAAGTAGTAGTAATCATAAGTTTGTTAGCATTATATATTGTCCGGCTGTCTGGAGCAGGTGAGCTGCTGACGCTGGCAACACTGATGTGGCCAGTCAGGTGAAGGCAGCTACAGCTGTTTGTTAGGAGAGTGGGAGAAGTGCTGAAGAGGTCGGGAGCTCCTGTTGTAGTAACAGTTCAGCTGCCGGGTACTCGCTAACGGGGTATTGACCGATTTTGTTGCTGGAGTGTTCATAAATGGTATTCTTGATGCTGTTGTTGAAGATAATTGGGTTGTTCGTCGTTTGGTGAGGTTTGCGCTGTCTGGCAAGTTGTTTTGGACCGTTGAGTGCTGTCAATTGGTGAGTGTGGAGGCCACAACGAATCAAGGTAAACGTGTTGATATCATTTACATGGTATATCTGAATCTGTACACATTGTGTATTTGTGATGGTGATTGCCAGAATTCATCAGTGTAACAAAAGGGTAGTTGAAGGTGTAAGGGCAGTGGTCCCATGTGGTCTGTCCAGCATGGCACTGTACTTAAAAACCCCGCCCGTACTGTTCTTTTTTCCTATCTCACCGGAAGAGATAGAAGATTATGAACAATGGAAGGAGGATGTTTTGGATGTGGAAAGAAAAACAGATCTAAGTAAGAATAAGCAAGCTCTGGTTTGTAAATCTCACGTGAAAGGCCAGGGCTAGGGAAGTGGCAAATCAGTTTCAACTGCAGACCAAGGAAGAAAGATAATGGTTAGCAGATTATCTAGATAAACTGGATATTGTGAAGCTTTTTTTAAGAACATGAGAGAGAAAAATGTAGGCACATATGATTTCGAGGAATGCGTCAGTGAAGGAACGTGATGGCCAATTGTGATTTTATGAGAGAATTGATACAAAGTATTGTTAAAATGAAAAAGAAAGGATTTAAAATGATGAAGTGCTTTGCATTTAAACTTATTAAGAATGTAGACTATCGGAGGTTACAGCGGGAACCAAGTGAGGCCTCAAACAAAAACCATGTCATTTAGGAAAGTAAAAGCAACAATGAAAAAGAATGTTCGAAAAAGTGCTGGTTCAAGATAGTGACTTGGATCATGGGGTACAGGGTGAGGATGGACATTGTATGTAACAAGGGGCACAGGACACGCCAGGAGATGAGAGGGGAGGGAGCAACTAGAAGATACTGATATGAGGAGTCAGGAGGAGGACTTCATGTGGACCACCAAATTATGGAAACCAAGAGATTTATGGTCAGAATGGACTAGAGGTAGAAGGTACAGTAGGTACGGCAGATACCCAAGGAGAAACTGGAGAAGGTGCGGGGATATGACAGTGGTCTGTTTTCGAGTTGTGGTTTTAGGGATCATGGGCAAGGAATTGTGATAAGAAGGAAAGAGGACCAAGGGTTATGACTAGATATTTTTTTGAGGACCACAGTAGCACAATGAATTGAAGGAAAAGAGACACTAGGATGTTCTGTATTGGACAAGGGCTGCAAGTAACATGTTTGTGGTGGAAAAAAAAAAAAAAGTGCTACAGCGAATATGAGTGAAATGTTAGATAAAAATGAAAAAAAGGTCTTGTGAAGAATACATGAACAGTAAATATTTCAGATTTGGTTGCATGGGGAAAATCTGTAAAAGGCACACACAAAAGGTGAAGATAACCGGGGTATATCGAACAAAGAGAATATATTCAATAGAAATTGGAAAAGAGGTCATTATGTTAGACATTCCTCTATTGCTCAGTAAAACCTTTATGAAGGAAATGAGATGGTGAAGATTTAGGGGATGCACCGTAGCCACGAGAAGGATGTGAGATCCAAGGCTTTTGAAAAATAACTAGTACTGGGCATATGCTGTTTCCTATAATACAAGAGCCAGAATTTGAAGGTGAAAGCAATTCAGTGCAATATGTCCGGTACACTCAAGGAGAGAAGACCTCCAGGAAGAAAGCGTTAAAATTGCACAAACAATTTGCTCCATCCCTCTACAGAAAAGTTGAGTGAGAATTAATAAGGATGTTCATAAAAAATGCTGGAGCTGGAGGAAGAAAATTAGGGAAGCTATTGAAAGAAATGCCGAAACAGTATCAAGTATAAGAAACCTCCTGATAGACCGATCGTCAGTGTGCAGAATGGCTAATTATTTTAATGAGATAATACAGCATGACTTAAGGTTGGAAGGAGGAAAATAACTTCTATGTGGTGTGGGGGTTGATATGACCACAAGATATTGCAATGCCTGTGTAATCCAAGTAATGCAGGCAGAGGTATCATAGATGCAGTATGCTGAGACATGGCTGGCATTGTTTGGGGCTCCCACAAGAAGAAAATTTTAACTGACAATGGAGGGGAATTTAATAACAATGAATTCAGGGGTATGTGCAAACATTTAACATGAGGAGTAATGTGCACTGCAGTGGAAAGCCCTTGGAGCAATGGGGTCTGTGAAAGACTCCAGCCGTGTTGAAGAACAATGTGTCCTAAGATTAAAGATGGGAAAAACAATTGCTAATAATGACACTGCAGGGACGGCTGTGGCGGCCAGATAAGCGTTACATAACAACCATGGGTGTTCCCCCAAATCAGTTGGTTTTCAGCTTTAACACAAATCTCGCCCAATATAGGAGGAGGATAGGCCTGCAGCAGTAGCGAATATCACACCATCACAGACTGTAGCCAACTCCCCCCCCCAATTTGATAGCTGTCTGCGGAGGGTCAAAGAAGAATTATCAAGCTGATGCTAATTGAGAGAATTATAAGAGTCTTATCTAATAACAATTGTAGAAAAAACTGAGGATGAGAATGTGAAACGCAGGCAGTTTACGTGTATTTGCACGCGTGATGGTGAGACAGATGGCGGGGGTCCGGTCACGAGTTATTGGGAAGGAGCGTAAAAGGTAACGTATTGAGATCTATGCAGACAAATGGTGCGTGGCTCACGTCTGCAGAGTAACAGGAAATGGTGGACCAGAGGCAACAGTGTAGACAGTGAACATTGAAGGAATACGACAAAGTATAAGGGAGACAAATGGATAAAGAAAGTCAGCCTCAACAAAGTCAAAGAGTTGAGTATGAGAGTGAGGATGATGATGATACAATGGAGAGGATAATGGAAAGAAGTGACTACAAGAGTTGATGAGCCAGAAAGAAATATCCAACTGCACCTAAGAGTAAGGAAAAAGGTATGAAGTTACGGCTGCGCAGATCAATGAGAATATTAACGTCAAAATTTTGGTAGAGCTGGGAAGTGCGACAGGGAGAAGTACAAGGATTGCCTTTTAATTTTTCGCAAGAACATATGCTGTGAAGACTCGTGGATGGATTTGTGGAAGAGATGTGATTTAGATATCGAGAGAATTGAAGAGATAGTCTCGATCATCCGATCAGATGAGAAGATATGGATGCCAAAAGGAAAGAACTTGAAAATTTGGAAAGCAAATGAAGTCTTGGGAGGATGTGGAATGGGAAGGCCAAAGCCACTAGGATCTAAACGATGGGTGAAGGTCGGTAACAGAGAAGCAGAACAAGGAGGGCAAGACAGTAAAAAGCTAGATTAGTAGCAAGAGATTGGAAGAGGAACTTGAGGATGGTATAACCACGGAGTCGCCAACTTGTAGTAAGGAAGCTCTGATGTGACTGGCATTTAGTAGTATGTTAATGAAGAAAAGGGGTACATGCATACAATTGACAAAAGGCAGCGTATACAAGGCCATCAGATCCAATCGGAAGTGTTCTTGCAGCCACAACCAGAGTTTTTCTGTGGCAAAGTTATGGAAAGGAATTGAATGAGAAAAATGTGTAGGGCTTAATGCTGCTGCTAGAGCCCTGTATGAGACCGTAAAAGACGAGCTGGGAGACGGGTATGAGACCATCGAGATATGATCCGGCTATGCTTGTGTCAACGAAGGTGACATCTTAGATAGAGGGAAATAGTGTGCATCCATGCTCAGATGAATTTATGTTGTGGAGGCACAAGGACAAACGTGAAGATAGTGGGCTATTCAAAATTGCAGAAGGCATTTATAATGGGACACTGATTCTGGCAGGTCATAAGTATGTAGGTATTAATGTAGAAGGATTGAAAAAGGATGGCATAACTTAGATCGGAGAGATACATCAAATATCGCATCAAGGGAGATAAGTAAGAAGAAGGAAAGCCATGGAATGAGGAGGAAAGTACATTTGTACAGGTCGATTGTAGGGCAGCTAAGCTGGATAGGGGACACAGACAAGACCTGATTATCTCATTGTGTGTGTTCAGTGAGTACGAGGTTTGGAAAATGCACATGGTGGAAAGATCTTATGGACGAACTAACAAGGGATCAGAGAGTGAAAACAGACCAAAATCAGCCTATTCTTCCCAGTAAGCTGTTAACGTGACTCATGTATATCTGTTTGTGTTACAGTGAGCAATCATTGTGCTAATCTTAGTGATGCGGTTCCTCAGGGTGGATTTATTATTTTCTAGCTGTGGAAATGTAAAGCGATGGTCTTATCATGTGGAATAAAAAAAATCAAGATGAGGTCGTGTAAAGTCAACTTTTTAGCTGCACTGAAAACACTGGCATTATTGGACGTGGCCTGCGAGGGCCTATTACATAGGAAAAATCTTGGCAAAGGTAAGTGGTATAGGCAAAAGTGTACCTATAAAATGTTTGTAGTAACAAGTCACTGTTGGAGCTTTTAAAGGTGGAGAGTCCGCCGTGAAAATCGTTGGAAAACATTTTTATAAATAACGAATTCACGAGTGATATGGTCTATGGCCAACACCCTTATCCTTTGGCTTTCGAATATTGGTGGCTATTTTTTTTTTTCAGTCGGACATAAATTTAATGCACCATAGCGAGGGGCATTTAAACTTTCAAAAACTTGTAAATGTTTTTGTTAAATTATTTCAGGAAATTTTTTTTTTGTGATAATTTCCCATATAACCCAAAACTAAACCTTAAAAAAAAAAAAAAAACCCACTATCTTCCGGGTGAAGTTATTAACCCTACGGTAACAATTCTGGGCTGACATCAGAAAGAGTTAAAGGGCACGGTGTTTAGCTTAACTAACTTCCTCGATTTCATATAACCACGGAAGTCGCGGGGATTCGGGTACGAGACTATGGCAGTGCGCTACGGTGTCACTATGGGTGATCTTTTCCGCCTTTGATAATATCTCTATTCGTAATGGTCTTCACTTGCCATTTGGGGGAAGAACCCCCCCGGGAGGCGGGTCACAAAACCCCGGCTAACACCCGATACCCATCAGGGTGGATGGACAAGGGCTTGGGGTTTTATTAGAACACAGGGATGCCATTATACCTTCAGTCTGATGCGTGGCGTGTTAGTGGCAGCTACCCGCCTGGGTGTGGTGGTGAAGCGACTCAAGGCGAGTGTGGTGTCTGCGTGTGAGGTCCGCGACATTCACCATCGTGCCCATCACCCCATAACAAACTCATAATAATCATCACGAGGGTAGAGGATTGTTTATGGTGACTAATTTCATTTGTATACTGCCCGTTTCAGGTCTTGAGTCAGAAAACATAATATATACTCAATTTATGAGTTATTTTTAGTTATATGCGTGCTCTACGCCACCCGTACCGTGGTCGCTATGTTTTGACCGCCTTAACGTCTTTTAAGTACGTCATCCATCTGCCGCAGAATGCAAAAGTGCCCAAAACCAGCTGTGGAACGTCTCTAGGTCGGAAAAAGACCAGAAGTTCGCCCCTGCATGTAGACCCTGGAACAAAATTTTTGGATATGAAAAGGGTTGCAACCTGTCACAATAACATTTTGGAAAACCAATGATACATCCACAAAAAGACTAAAAAAAGAGAGAAAAGAGAGAATTACGCGAAGAAGACATATAAACTAGAAGAGGAAGACACGACAAAGGAATTCGAAACCGAAAGCCTATGTACCTGTGAATTTTGATCGAAACCTTTTGCAACAATGAGGGGCGTGGCGCGCCTGACACCCTCGCCTCTTGAGCGATTAATCAATACCTTGATAAGGGAGGACAAGGTGCAGATCCTTTCTATGCATGCACATTGATATGGGATTACTGATCCCATAAAAATTCATGTATTGAAAGTAGCATTGGACATTATAGTACCCGGAGCGCAAGAAACTTTAGCAAAATTAAAACGCGTTTTCTCAAAACAGTATAAATGAACATAATATTATTCTGTACTTTTATTTTTGGCATGATTTTCACGAACTTATAGGACACAAAAAAAATCAAATATCGTAGAAGAAATATGTTCAGGTTTTTTTCTTTCAAAGTGTTTAGTTTTGATATATGGGGAAAATTATCATAAAAAATTTCATTTTTTTTTTTTCTTTTTTAAATTTTTAAAGTTTTTCGCAAAACAATTTAAAAAAAACCAGCAGGCTAAATTGTTAGAATAAACAATGGAATATCAGTGCCGCAATCACAAGGAAAATCGGTCAAAAAAGCGGCCTGAGAAGAAGAAATTACACAAAGTTCATCAAAAATCGAAGAAAAAAATTTTCCTTAAAATTTTTCATTATTTTTCCTTGCATCTGATCAGCTGAAATTTTCTATGTGAGACAAGGTACTAATATACACAACATAAAAAGTATTCATGGAACTTAGATGCAATTTTTAATTCACGGCGGACTCTCCCCTTATTAAGGTCCATGAAGAAAGTGGAGGATGAATACCTTCGAATTAAGTGCTTGTACTGAAAAGATCGTTAGAAAAGCACGAGTATTTCGTCAGTTGGAACGTGGATAGCTAACAATAAGCAAATGGCAAATGGGCCCAGGACATAACTACGTCACGGGTTTTTTGTTTACATCGGTGCATGCGTTCTGTGGGATAAGGCGGGGTTCGCCGCGGGTGGACCTACGAAGAGAAAACTCCGGCGATGGAAGAATTTAGAGTTATTTTGCGCGAAATTGATATTCCAGGTGCTATATTACTGTGCTACTGTTTCCCGCTGCAACAGTATAGAGAAGACCTGAGGCTAATTGGCTGATGTGCAGAGGCTTCTAACACAAAGAAAACAAGAGCTAAACAGAGCCTCGTCAAAAGGTAAGCATGGTAGGTACGTAGTGTCCATACCACTTGCTTTACTTCTAATGAGACTCTGCTGTGACTGTTTTCCTGGTTTAGAAGCCTTGTCGCACAATCAACAAATCACCTCAGTTCTTACTCTATGTTGTCAGCGAGCACGGAAATTATAGCACTGGAATATCAATTTCGCCCAAAAACAACTCGAATTTTTTTCATCGTCGGTAGTATATTCGCTTGTAGGCTGTAATATTCATGGTGTATGATAGTATTAAAATAGCCTTAAATTAATGAGTTCCTTTTGTGTCTTTCCTCATTATATAAGTAGTGCTATCATCATGGTTTAAGTGTTACTTGACGCGCAATTAATACTCTTTGAGTCTATACCAACATCACCAAACCGTGTGCTTTATTTTATCTTATACTCCATCATAAACAAGTGCATACCACGGTGACATTACCACATCTTCCCTTGCCTCATTGGTACCTACATGGTACTGTCGTTTTCTTACCAATACTTTTGTCCCTACACAAATCGGGAAAACTCGCCGCCAGGATGGTTAGGTTGGTATCCGGTCATTTTCGCCCACTGCCATTTCGCCACACACCATCAGAGTTCATTCGCCCACACTATGGAGTCATCGCCCACACTATATGGAGTCTAGCTATAGGAGGCTAGGAGGGAGGTTATATGTTTAGTGTGTCGAGAAACCCCCAACCCCCCGCTAGGAGGTTAGTTAGATTTGTTTAGGTTAGGTTAGGTGTAAGTTAGATTTGGGTAGTTTAGGTTAGATTGGTTATGTTAGGAGATTAGATTGGTTAGGTTAGGATAGGTTAGATTTGGTTATGGTTAGGTTATCGGGGGCGTCAAGTCCTTGCTAGGGTAGGTTAAGTTTGGTTATGTTAGGTTTATTTTGGTTAGCAGTTTTCGTCATTTCCGCCCACAAGAACATTCGTCACATGTACAGTCCAATTCGCCACATATAAAAGTCAATTCGCCCACTCTAAAGTCAAATTCGCTCACCACGATCCCATGTCACGGAGTCATGAAAACTACTATTATTCTCTGGCAGAAATGATTTATGACCCAGTAACCTGGGGGCGAAAATGACGGTAAATTTCTAGTGTTGCCCCATACTCTCCCCACTTCCCCAAAAAGTTTGGGGACATGTGGGAATGCGGGGTTTTCGGCGTGGGCGACACAAATTATCGTCGGAAAACATTTAATTAAAGAGTTGTGTAGGGGGGGGTAAAATTCCTAGATCTAGGGTAATTTACTTATTCTAGAGAAAAGTGGCCTAACAAAACAACTAACCTAACACACCCCCCCCCCCCCTCCCTTAAATTAACCTACCCTAGCAGGGGGTCTTGAACCCAACGATAACCTAACCAACCTATCCTAACCTAACAGCAAAATATAATCTAACCTAACCTAACCAAATCTTAATAGTTAGATAGGTTCGATTTGGTTAGGTTAGGTAGACTTAGGTTAGATTGGGTTAGGTTAGGTTATCGGTGGTCAAGCCCCCTGCTAGGGTTTTAGGTTATTTGGTTAGCTAATTTCTCTAAATATAAGGAAATTACCCTAGATCTAGGAATTTGTACCCCCCACCTAACAAAACTCTTTAATTACTGTGTTTCCGATGCATAATTTTTCCCCACTCGAAAAACCCCGCATTCCACAGGTCCCCAAACTTGTTTGGGGGAGGGGAGAAGTATGGGCAAACACTAGAGATTTACCGTCATTTCGACCAAGGTTACTGAGTGGTTCATTTCATTTCTGCCAGAGAGAAGATCATAGTACATGAACCGGACATGGATCGTGTGTGCGGATTTAATTGACTTTAGCGTAGGCGAATGTGGACTTACATGTGAACGAAATTCTTGTGGGCGAAAAATGACGAAAATTGCCCTAACCCAAAATAACCTAAAACCTAACAAAATTAACCACCCTAGCAGGGGGCTTGGACCCCACGATATGCTAACCTAAACAAAATCTAATCTGAAGCAACCTAACCTAAACAAATCTAACCTAGCTAAATAACCAAAAATCTACTCTAAACGTAACCTAACCAAATTCTACCTAAAACTACCCAAATCGAACCTACCTAACCTAACCTAAAACCAATCTAACCTAACCTCCTAGCTCCTATAGACTTCATAGTGTGGGGGAAATGACTCCTAGTGTTGGCGAAATGGACTCGATTGGTGTGGCGAAATGGATGTGTGCGGAAATGATCCGGATAACAACCAAAACCATTATGTCGGCGAGTTTTCCCGATTGTTGTCAAGGGACACAAATATCGGTAGACCACAGTACCATGCAGGTACAGTCACTACAAAATCCCGAAACACACACGCCTCGGATCCTAGTCCTTCCATTTCCTTTTCGTATTTTCCCAATAAATATCGTGTCATATTCTCTTGACTGTCCCCCACCCCCTGTCTTCCCATCAAAGCCTCGGACCATGCATTTCCTCCTCCTCCCCGGGTGGTGTTATCCACGAGGGGGCACATCTCTCCCTCCCTCGCCCATCTCTCTCTCTCTCTCTCTCTCTCTCTCTCTCTGTCTGCTATTATCCTATATCTCATCTCTCTCTCTCTTTTTTATTCTGTCTCTCTATCTCTCTGCCTTCTCCTCTCTCTTCTCTCTCTCTCTCTCTCTCCTCTCTGTCTCTCTTTCTCGTCTATCTTCTCTCTCTCTCTCTATTGTCTTTCTCTCTATTTCTTTCTCTCTCTCTCTCTCTCTCTCTCTCTCTCTCTCTCTCTTCTCTCTCTCTCTCTCTCTCTCTCTTCCTCTCTCTCTACTCTCTCTCTCTCTCTCTCTCTCTCTCTCTCTCTCTATTCTCTCTTTCTCTCTCCTCTCTTATCTCTTCTCTAATCTCTCTCTCTCCTCTCCTCTCCCTCTCTCTCATCGTACCTCTCCTCTCTCTCTCTCTTTCTCTAATGAGGTAACACCTCAGTCCCATGAGGAAGGATGGTAATATCACCGTGGTATTGCAACTTGTCGATGGATGGAGTATAAGATAAATAAAACGCAAAGTGTTGGTGATTTTGGTATAGACTCAAGAAGTATTAATTGGTCGTCAAGTAACAATTAAACCATGATGTAGCACTACTATATATGAGTGAAAGACAACAAAAGGAACTCAATTAATAAGGTATTTTAAGTACTATCACAACCATGAAGTATGTACAGCCTACCAAAGAGAAAAAACTACGACGCATGTAAAAAAATTCGAGTTGTTTGGGCGAAATTGTACTATTCAAGGTGCATATTTCGTGCTCGCTGACAAACATAGAGAAGCCACTGAGGTGTAATGCGTTGATGGTGCGAAGGTTCTAAACCAGGATAACAGCACAGCTGAGTCTCATTCTCACGGAAAGTAAGCAAGTGGGTAGGGACACATTACGTACCTACAGTGCTTCCCTTTTGACGGAGCTCTGTTATGATCTCTGTTTCTGGTTGAGAAGGCCTCTGAACATCAGACTATTACCTCAGGTCTTCTCTATACTGTTGTCAGCGAGAACAGAGCACAGTAAGTATATACCTGGAATATCAATTCGGCGCAAAATAATCTCGAAATTCTTTCCATCGCAGTGGTTTTCCCTTCGTAGGTCCACCCGCGGCGACCCCGCCTTATCCCACAATGCACCGATGTAAACAAACCGTGACGTATTTATGGGTAGGGTCCATTGCTTGACCAAAAAAGGAGCATCACCTCTGACACTGCTTGAAGCCATTACGAAGTAAGAAGGAAAAAAAAAAAAAAAAAAAAAGTTTAAAAAAAGGGAAAGAAAAAAAAATAGAGAGAATTTTGTTGATTAGATAAGTAGTGTAATGATAAGTTTGTTGGTTTTATGTTGTCTGGGTGTCTGGAAGCAGGTGAGGTGCTGACGTGTGCAAAACACGATGTAGCCACTCAGGAAGGCGGCCATTAGCTGTTTGGTAGGAGCCTTCGTGTGTAGAGTGTTGGACACAGAGGTCGGGAGTCCTGTTTGTAAGTGACAGTTAGCTGCTGGGTACATAGCTACAGGAGTATTGACGGATATTTGTTGCTGGAGTGTTCATTAATGGTATCTGAGTCTGTTGCTGGAGTGTTCATTAATGGTATCTGAGTCTGTTGTTGGAGTGTTCATTAATGGTATTTCCTGAGTTGTGTTGGAGTGTTCATAATGGTATCTGAGTACTGTTGTTGCTGGAGTGTCATTAATCGGTATCTGCAGTCTGTTGGTGCTGGAGTGCTCATAATGGATCGAGTATTGTGTTGGAGGGTTCATTAATGTATCTGAGTCTGTGTTGGATGGTTCATTATATGCGTTATCTGAGTTCGTGTTGCTGGAGTGTTCCTCAATGGTATCGAGTCTGTGCGGAGTGTTCATTAATGGCCATCTGAGTCTGTTTGCTGGAGTGTTTATTAATGGGATCTGATGCTGTTAGTTGGACGTGTCATTAATGTTATCTGATATAAGTCTGTTGTTGGAGTGTTCAAATGGTATCTGATGCTGTGCTGGAGTGTTCTTTAATGGTATCTGATGCTGTTGGTGATAGGAGTGTTCATTAAGGTATCTGATGCTGTTGCTGCTGGAGTGTTCATTAATGGTATCTTCGATGCTGTTGTTGCTGAGTGTTCATTATGGATATGATGCTGTTGCTGGAGCTGTTACATGTTAATGGTTATATGAGTCTGTTGCTGGAGGTTCATTAATGGTACTCTGATTGCTGTTGCTGGAGTGTAATTGTAATGGTACTGATGCTGTTGCTGGAGTGTTTCATTAATGGATATCTGAGTCTGTTGTTGGAGTGTTCATTAATGGTATTGAGTTTGTTGTGGAGTGTTGAGAATGGTATCTGAGTCTGAGTGCTGAGTGTTCATTAATGGTATCTGAGTCGTTGCTGGTGAGTGTTATTAATGGTATCTGAGTCGTGTTGTTGGAGGAATGGCGTGTTATTTTCGTCTGGTGAGGTTTTGGCTCTGTCACGAGCACAGTTTGTTGACGTGGATCGATTGTCTGTGGGAAGCCACAACGAATCTAGGTAAACGTGTTGATATTATATTACATGTATATCTGAATCTACAATTGTGTATTTGTTGATGGTCATTGCAGATAAATTATTTATGTACTATTGTTACACTGAGCACTCAGGCGCAATGATAGCGTCTTTCAGGCACGGGGCTGGGTTCAGTAAGGCAACGCGCACGGGTGCAACAATGGAGGCTCACCCCCTGTGATGCATGCAACCAGTATGCTAGTGCAAGCTACACCCGTACCTACAGCATCTGGGAGAGTGGGATCGCTACTGAGTTTGCCAGGCTCGCGCCACCAATAGGGTATGTTACAAAGGGCAAAAAGAAAGCTTGCTCTTCGCTCTCTCTTCTTGCCTCCTTAATATTTCATGTCTGCTGCTATAGATTCTGCTGCATGAAATACCAGAGTCATCAGCAGGTTATTCTTCAATAAGAGCGAATAGCCCTCCGAATAATGTCGGCAGCGATATCTTGGAGCAATGTAAAATTGTGAGCGTTCAGTATCGTTCAGTAGGGAGTGGTGCGGGGTGCCCACGACTGAAACGCATCCCTGGCAGGTGTCACACTCAGGAGATTGTAAGGTAGGTCTTCATGGGGCGGATGCTGAGAGCGAGCTAAGGTCGCTTATCCACTGAGGGCGCCTGTGTATAAAGTGTTGTGATTTATTATGTCCACCCACCTATGCTCAAAACGGTTGGAAGCCGCTTATTGCACCGTCTTAAAGGCTCTTTTCCACGAGCGGTTTTTGCCGTCGGTTTCTGCCGCTGCGGCGTGCGGCAGAAACCATGACCGAGTTGCGTGCACTTGGCTGTTTCTGCCGCAGGCTCTCTCTCTCAACATCCGCTCGGTGCCTCAGTCCAAAGTAAATAAGTCATAAACAAGGCCGTCTCTCAATCTCGGAGTCAGCACTCCGTGTCATTGAATTAATTCAAATTAGCCATGACTCTGAAATTTAAAGCATAATGTTTGTATTGATACAGAGGTATACAAAATAAGTATGTAAAGACTTAAATTTTCAATATACATTATTGAAAATTCACATGAAGGAGAATATAGTGCATACCAGCTTTTCCAGTGATGCAGACGAGGTGGTGGTGTGCTCTTCCTCCTAATGTTGACCGACAACTGACCACCCGATGACCCGCCGCAACGCGGGAAACACCGGATGTGTGAAGGCGCCCATAGCAACACATTACCACCCAACCGTTCGCCGGCATTTCTGCCGTTGCGGTCTTGCTGGCAGGGACGGCAGGGTGCGGCTGCCGCAACGGCAAAAACGGTCCGGCCAGTGTGAATACTCCCATAAGAGTCAATAGAAAACTAAACCGTGCGGCAGACACCGGACGGCAAAAAACGCTCGTGTGAAAGAGGCCTAAGGCGCTGATACTAAAGGCAGAGTCGACCCTGACTTAGTGAGCTGCTGCTCGCCTTTGACAGACATTCATCTTCTGTTTAGAAGGCAAATACAGCCTTGTTACAGTTACTACAACGTAACAATTAGTGTTTACGTAATAATAGTGTTGCAAGGTGTGTATGAATCGATCGTGGAAGACTAAATATGGCACTAGGGTGTTAAATGGTAGCGATAGCAATGTTGTGTGCTGTGAGTTGCAAGGTTTGGTTGGGCGGGCGGCGGGAGCAGCGACTGCATGGGTGTGCCGAGACAAGCAACTGTCACAGGGTGCTCCGCCCGCACTAAAATGTTGTACTCTGGGTATTATCAAACTACCAGATGATATTTAGGAAAGCTGAACATACCATCATCTTCACGAGACATTACTGCATATCATGAATGTGTAAAAATTACAGCAAACTATATCTAGAATAAGATAATGAGAGCAAAATGAAATCGTGCATAAACATTTTTTCTCTCTCCCCCTTTTCTATTCAACTCCTTCTTATTCCTTCATTTTGCTTGCATTAAATTTACACTCAGTCTCGGAATCAGCACACTTTTCCGATTACGATGGTATGTGACGTTCCAATGCAAAAATATGTAGGTGGTCAAAACCTGGAACGAACATCAAACTTGTGAGAGAACAGCTTTTCAGCGGGGCGAGCGTTGCATTCTGGCCTTAGTGCAGGGTGTGGGAGGGAGGCACAAAAATTCTTGTTTCAGCGGAGAAGTGTTCAAGCCTTGTGATTGGTCGAAGCTGCCTAAGCGGCGCTCAGACAAACAACGTGATTGGCTAGTAGGATTCTCGGACCACGCCCAACACCTAAGGCGCTGGCGGTGTATGGCAAGGCAAAGGCGCCTGAAATATCGTCTCTACATATGCCTTAGCCGGTCCCTTCGCCGGGCCGTTACAAAAGCGCCTGAAGACAGTTAAGGCGCTCTTTTCGCCTTACCTCTAAGGTACTTCTCAGCACCTCAAGCCCAGTGCTTGAGGTGCTTAATGTGTTGGAGGCGATGTGGAAGCTGGCTGACGAAGTGGATGGCAGAGGAGGTGGAAGATGCTGCAGATAACTCTGACAATTCGAACAATGTGCAGACAATTCAAACTTCAGTTCAGATCAGGGAAAGTTGGAAAGTTGTTGAAAAATTTGAACTTGGCCTGAAACAGGTCCAATTATCCGAAGTTTGAATCCTACGAGTTGAAATAAGAGAGGGTTTGCTGTGAACCTAAAGGATTTAAAAGTAAGAAAGCATACATTTTCCCCAAAATAGTAGAGGACAAACAGGAGCAATGATTTGATTTACTCCAGTAAAACCTTTCGTATTCGGACCCTCATTATTCGGACTTCGACATTATTCGGACCTCCTCCTCCCATTTTTTTTTTTTTTTTTTTTTTTTTAGGGGTCGAAATTTCCTAGCTAATATATACAGCTAGAATTTTTTTTTTTTTTTTTTTTTTTTTTTTACATATCCTCCCATATATCAATCCATCATTGGGGGCATACGCCGGGGGCCTCGCCCACCCTACGACGCCACTCCCGGGGGTCACCACGCGCGAGTTCCCATGCAGGCTCCTTTCCCATACCAAGCAGCTCTCGACAAGAAACATCAACTTGCCCCAGCCACGAGCCCTGTGGACGCCCCCTTGGCCTCCTCCACGCCGGATTTTCTCTTACAGATACAACCCGATGGGAAGGATCGGTTTCAGGGTATCGTGCCACATGCCCATATAGCCGAAGTTGGCGCTGACGGACTATGCAGGTAATAGGCCTCGATTCAGTCTCACGGTGCAATCGCTGATTTGACACGTAATCATCCCAGCGATACCCCATGATTCTGCGAAGACACTTATTACCAAAGGCATTGATTCGTCTCTTCAAGTCACTATTTAGTGTCCATGTCTCACAACCATAGAGTAAGACAGGGATCACAAGCGATTTGAAGATCCGGATCTTTGTCCTCCTGCACAGGTACCGACAACGCCAAATACTCCCGCTGAGCGAGTCCATAACACCGTGGGCTATGCCAATCCGCCGTAAGACTTCTTGAAGTGACCCGCCGTCATTATGGACTGCGCTACCAAGGTATGTAACCATCATAGGATATCACCAAGTATCATAGGACTATTCAATGGGTCCTCCCAGCACTACAACCAACACAAAGGAGGAGGAAATCTCCGCCATCATGATACAGCTGCCGGCTGCCGGTTGCCAGACGTAGGACTGATAGTTTGTACACTATCTTGTACAATTAGTCCATGACCCAAGACCCGAATTTTGGGATATAGGTACACCGGGGTGACTAATTCTCTTAGGTGTTTTTAGCTTGCTACATGTCTCTAGTTTATGTTTTGATATGATAGCCCTTGCACACTGGTAGCTTAATGGTCGTTATCACTTCTTGAATAGACACACCCTACCGAAAATTCAGAAATTTTTTAAAATGTCAAATTTGGGGACAGGAATGCCTAAATGTCACAAAAAATGAATATAGTAATTGTCACATTTAATACAAGTCCTGTAAATACACACTAAGCATGCCATGGGCTTGTACTTACTATTATGGCCAATTAATCCTTCTCAATATCATCTACGTCAGACTCGGAATCTGACTGTTGTGCTACCGGCTCTTCTTCAATAGCCTTGTTCTGGCATGTCTGTAACCTGCACATGTCCGTACACTTCAGGCCATTGCTGAGGCAAGTGCACTTAGGGAGTTCGCATGACCGCACACACTTGCAGGACAGTAGCTGCATAACAGCATCTGGTGCTGGTGAGCCTCGCATCCAGTTGACAGCAAGCTTGCCGTCCTCATCTGTCATCCACCCGCAGTCTGTTGGGTTCGCAACAAATGGCTGGCTCTGCAGACTTCTCCTCCAGATCGCAGCTGGTAGTTTGCACGTAGTGCATGCATGAAGAGGCAGTCCTCCCCAAGGAGGGAGTTGACTTGACTCCACCTCTCCACGTCTCGCACAGAACAGCTCATACCGAAGCTTGTTCACCTCAGTTGTGTGGGTAGATGGCAGGTACATGTGGCAGGTGATTTCCTGTAGCTTCTCAAAGAGTTCAGGAGACACTTCCCATGAGCGCCAAGTTCGTGGAAAGCATCCTGGTATGTCTTGTCCATCTTCACCTGCTTGAATGTCGTCATCTTCCCCCGGCCAGCGAATGCACTGACGGTATCACAGCCTGTAAAGGCATGCATACCAATCAATGAATCACACACGCTGCCTCCCAGTGTACCGTCAGTGTGGTTGATATCAGGAATCTTGTCCGGTTCTTCGTCCCGCACTTCTGGAACAGGTGGGAGGGATCTTGTGGCACATGCCAGACACAGGACCATGACGTCTGTATCCTCTGCAGTGATGATGACAGACTTGTACCCAGATTCTGCTGCATGAAGTGCATGGAGAAGGAGGCGTGTGTCTGCTTCTTCTTGACTTGACTTAAGCTCAGGAGCCTCTTCCCACTGCTCTTTGGTGATCTTGAAGCAGAGCTGCTCACATGTGACATACAGCTCCTTGCCCTCGAGCTTCTCCCTGGGGCTGTGGTTTTTTCCATTCTTCTACCAGGAACTTGAGGGAGACTTGCCTTGTTGGAGGAACTACCGAGTAACTTTCTCCACTGCTGGATGTTGTGCGTGCCCAGGTTGAATGTTCTTGAAATGGATCCCTGTGCCTGCACTTCTGTTGGCTCGTTCTGCATCTTTGATGGATATGGTCTCCTTGTAGACGTCAAACACAACATCAATGCGCCTGCTCTTAGCACCCTCATGGACAACGTGACTCAGTGCTGTGCCTGCAAGCTGTGAAAAAGTGTTGTCGTTTCCCTTCAGTTTCTGGACCAGGCTCATCCCATCAATTATGGTAGCAGAGGGCTCGGGGATCACCCACCTCTGCAGGAGAAACATTCCTCTCCAACTCCCTTGCTAGGGCAGCCTTGTTGGTCTTGCGGAGAGACCCATCACCGCTGGCAAGTGCCCATGGCAAAGGCCCCAGGGGATGAGCCAAGACATCACTCATTTTGAGCTTTCTGTTCTCAGCAACAAGGATCATCTGGCCAAATAGGTTCCTGTCACCCTTTCAAGATAGCCTCCTTGGCATGGCCTTGTGAGCGTGGCTTCATTCTGATTTTAGTGAACGTTCTCAGTTTCGTCTTCGTCATCGGTCATGAAACTGTATAGTTGGCGTATCGGCTCCAGGCGCTCTTCCTTGAAGGCTTGATATGCATCCTCTCCTATTCTGTAGGCCCCTAGAAGGTCTTGGCAACTTTGGTGGTGCTGTAGTCGCAGTTGACAAACTGACAAGATCTCCCTGCTCTGCGTTGAAGGGGTTCAACCAGCTGGTCTCCATCAGTTGAACTAAAGATTGGACATCGGCCTCATCTCTTCTAATCCTGGGCATCTGTAGGTCTGGGTGGCTGAAGTCAGTATACTTTTGGCCTACTACCATGGCCCTGAGCTGCCTCAAGTATCTGCTGCGATACTCCGATGTCAGGTAGTACCTGGCGACAGCTCCACCTTTCAGGCTGAAGCCTTTTGTGCCCCCTGGTGTCTGGGTGTCTTTGTTGATCGTCTCTTCGATGGTCTGGTCCACAGGAATCCGTCCAAAGGGATTCTTGCTACCGATCTGGACCGAAAAGCCACCTTGCATGAAGTGTTCATGGACCTCTGGGTGTTCAATGGCAGTCGAGACATCATGGCATAGTAGTAGGTCAGGAATCGGGCATAGTTCACCTTGTCATAGGCAAAAACACCACGGTATCATCTGTCGGATTGCTCCTAGGTGAAGCATCCAGTTGCCTTCTCTGGAGGCTCGAACCAGGTCCAGATGATCTAACCATGTCCAGGTATGACATCCAGAATGCTGAGAGGTTGTGTTCATCTCTTAGGGTCTCAAGATAAACTTGGAAGAGCTTCAGGATATGTGTGCATGATTCACTCTCCATCAGCTCTTGAAAGGTTCCCTGAGACACATTGCTGGGAAGCTGTTGATGTTCTTCAGTGTTCCATCCAGATGGTGTATGTCCCTTGAATGGTTTTCTTCTAGCCATGGAAGGAAGCCTTTCCATGCAAGCCTCATCAGTGCTTCATACACGAGCTTGTGCAGTCTCACTGCTCTGTTGTACCTCCGGCCGTCCATCACCCCTGACACTGATCCTTCTGCGATGACACCTGATTCCACACACAGATCTCTAAGACCTGCATCCTGAAACCTCTTCCTATGGTGGAGAGGAGATTGCAGATTGTGTGGAAGACGCCCATCCTGATGATAATGTTCTTGAACTTCTCTGTTTCCAGAGAACCTCGGCAGCTTTGGCATAGAGTGCTTGATCAAACACGCACACAATCTTGTTAAGCTGTAAGGAACTGCATGATGGCATGCGTTTGCTCCAAGACTTCATTAACGGTGGACATTTCTGTTGCGGGAGCATTGATAGTGGGCAGGTAGCTTACAGTGTCCTGGACCACTGCAATGTCTCTGCGGATTTGATGTTGAACCCAGTCCAACTGCTGATGGATGGTTCTCATGGTCTGACATTCGAGTAAGAAGCCAGATATGGTTCTTGGTCTTTGAATCCTGGACCTCTTTGGTAGTGTCGAACATACGCAGTCTCAATCCTGGGTGGCCCTGCCCGCCGCCCAACATTTTATATTGCAGAATTGATGCGGTCAGAGTGATGCTTCTTATCTTGGGCTTGGTAATCTCTGGCAGGACCTTTTCTGGCACAGAGCCTGCAACCTGGAACTGGACAGCAATGCCATTGACTCTGTGAGAAGTACCTGCTCCACTTAGTGTCTCTTCAAGTCGGTCGATGTTATCCCAGGCCAGGGTTGTGAAACACACCAGGGTAGATGTTTGCTGGCAGTGGAATGTCATCCTTTTAACATTCCAGCTTCTGGATACAAAGGGCGTATCGATCTCCTCAAACATTGAGTAGGACACACAGTGGCCAAGGGCGATTCAGAGTTCGGATCAGTTTTGTGTTTCCTGTCAAACACTTTACAGCATTGGACAGCAGTACGTGCTTGGGTGGCTTTGTCTTGCACTGGTAACAGCAAAGACCAAGTCACTGCCGAAGGATGTGGCAAGACGTTGAGCTCTTTCAGAGGGAGTTTGACACTCACACTCTCCTGTCAGCAGGGTGTGCAGGAATTTTGTGACTGCTGCAGGAATAACATTCTGATCTGTATCGGGAGGCCATGGCTGACTCACATCTTGCTTATTGATCTCATTCCTCAGCTGCATTCCTGCTTTTGGGTTTAAGATATCTTCAGAGTTAGCTGCTCTTGCTTTGCAGATCTTTTGTCATTTTGTGTGCTTGTCGGGCAAGGTCGTCCATTGAGAGGCTGCGTGGATAGATTAGAAGCTTTCCTTTCTCATCTGGGGCAAAGCGTAGTGATTCCCAAACTCGGTTTCAATCTTTCGGCGAACATGTTTTTTTGTCGCTGGTTTCAGTTGGATAATACCACGGGACATCATGGATCTCTCAAGCCTAGATGTGAGGTTTATCATAGGCAGTACCTCTGGGTTGGGGAATAATTCAGTCCTTATATACAAGAAGAGTTCCTCGAGGGCTTCTATCTCAGCCTCTTCGTAGCGTGCTCCCTCGCTTTCTTCCTGATTTTCACCTGCACCAGACCTGGCGGCCGCTGGGGAATCATCTTTTGTGAAGAGTTTGTAGCACGACTTGTGGTAGTGACCCTCTGCAGCAACAAGGTCTCTGCTAAGTAAACCAAGGATTCTCTGGTTGACTTTCCTTGTTGCTGCTCTGCGGATCTTCTCATCTGCTCGTAGCTCAACACACTGGATGAGTGGCTCCCTTGTCTTTGCTGCTTTCATGTACTTTCTTGACTTCTCGCAGAAGAGACATACTTTGGCATACACCCTGCTAGTACTAGGGGGATCCCTTGATGCCCTCCTCCTGGGGTCGACGCTTGTGATTCTATCTTGACACCCTTTGGCAAGGATAGAATCCAGTGACTTCTTCATTGTAAAGAGACTACGACATTTACGGTGATAATGTATGTGTGGTATTCCTCATTCTTCAAGGCCCTTGGCTGCTTCCAGGATGGATCATGCTGCCTGATCTCTGCAGCCCTGAGCAATGTGTTCCAGGAGTCCAAATCCTGTGGTGACACCAGAGCATCGCTGTCATCATCAGAGCAGTGGATGATACAGTCGATCCGTGCTCTCTTCCTCGCTGATGGTTGCATCATGCCGTCAGACAGTCAGCACACACCTGCAAAAAAAAATATCACATTAAACATTACATGAACAAACAAACAAACACATTTACATGGAAACCATTCTACATATGTTTGCTCCTTCCAATAATAAATTATTACCCAAAATATCACAAAAAAATCACCAAATATGAAATAAACCCTAAATATGGGGAAACTTGAAATATACATCGGAATAACTCTTGTAGAGAATCAAATTAGCTACAAGAACTGTTGGAATATATTTTTCAATTTCTCCCATATTTAGGGATTTTTTCCAGATTTATGGGAAAATACCCAAAATTATTTTTTTTAGGGTAAATCCCAAAATATGAGGAAATTGAAAAATAACCCAGGGAACAACTCTGGTAGAGAATCAAATTCTACATAGGTGTCCAAAGTTTCGCAACGATCGTGTGATTGATTTTTAAAAAAAATGAGGAAAACCCGAGCGTCACGCTGAAAATCTTTTTTTAGGGGTAGCCCCCCCATGCATAAAAAAAATCAGATAAGCCAGTCGGAAGGAAATCTTTCTAATGATTTACAGCATCAAAAAACATTTTAGTACCACGTGTTAGTACCCAGGTGGTACCGATTTTGGCCGGGCTCAGGACTAAAACTTTTTGTGTTTTTTTACCGAGATTTATTTTTTTGCCCTGATTATTTTTGTTTATTGAATTTGCAGGGCTTAAAAAATGTTGTTATTCACCTAGAAAAAAAAAAGAAATTTATTTGGGGAAAAAAAAATCCCCCCCCCCCCCATTTTTCGGATCCTGTTTTACTCGGACCACCCTCCCCCCAATTAGCCCGGGATAGAGAGGTTTATGTACACAGAAATGTCCTTTTATATCCTTCCATACTAAGGGAAAACCAAATGTTTCACTACTACTAAAAACTATACCGAAAGAGACTCACATACCCTTACAAACATATATATCCTCACATCAATACAAATCCATATCCATACATCAATACATACATCATCCCCATCAATATACGGAGCTCCTTTCGGAAAATAATCTCCTTTCCGGACCTTCCGAACCCTTTCCCGGAAAATAATCTCCTTTCCGGACCGTTTCCGGTTATTTTTGGGACCGATGTTTTTTTTTGTGGGGCAAGAACCCAACTTTTCTCCCTGTTCCTTACGATTCTCATTGTACATTCATTGCAGTTTTATTTAAGCTCCCTAAAAGAAGCTGATCCACAAGTCACACTTGTTGGTGTCAGGGGAAAATTTCTTTTTACCCACTTTTTCTTAAAAAACTAAAAACTTAATATTAAAAACACAGGAATACCTATATATCATTTGAACGGGGATTAGGGTCATCTTGGGGTAGTAGGGTAAGAAGTTAGTTGGGTTTATTTAAAATATAATAAAATTTTTTATAAGGGTATTTGGGAAAAAAAAAAGGGGGGGGGGGGGGGGTTGCTATGAGGAAAGTAAGATTAGGTTGGTTAGGTTATAGTGGGCAGATTAAAATTTTAAAAAAATTATTTTTTTGGGGGGCCGGGGGGGTCTTTAAGGAGGGGGGGGGGGTAAAGGGGGGCATCTCCCCCCACTTTAAATTAATTTTAGGGGTATCTGAAGGGGGATTGTGAAGGTCTGGGGGAAAAAACACTCTAATAAGGGCGGGAAAGGATAAAAATTTTTACCTAACTCACGGGGTTTTGTATAAAAAACATAAAAAAACCCAGCCGCCATCCCTCCCTCAAAAGCCTGCATACTGCATACCACCCCCGCAATTTATACAGCTCAGCTAAAGCCAAAGTACACAAAATTTTGCAAGTTATTTATCATGCACAAGTACATCATAATAAACATCAAAAGGTCTTCACAGAAAGTAGAATTTTCCTTCATCGAAAAATCACGCCTGCAGACATCACCACTTTTTCCTCTTTTTCTTGTCTTTAGACATAGTTATGAACACTTTCTCGCTTTTTAATTATGGTGTTTTGAATTTTGCACAAAACAAGAAATATTTCTTTTGTCGGGACAGTGAATGGATAGGTATGCGGTTGCTGAACCCCAAAAAAACCCGATCAGCTGATCAGGCGGTTTGAGTCGCGCCTACTCGTCACAACCAATCACAGCGCGTCCGCCGGTTTGATATTGGCCCCAAAAAACCCAATATTTTTAAATTTATGGGCATTTCTCAGCAAAAAAAAATATGAGTACAGTGATATGAGCCTATATTGCCCAAAACTCATAAACTCCTGATGGGTGTGATTTAAAGGGTCCCTTTATACATTATTTTAGTTTTACAGGATGGTTATAGATTTTTATAATCAGGCAGAAAAGGGGATGCCCCCAAAAGAACGGGGGAGCAAAATATATGTAGAGGGAAAATTTGAAAGCTTTTGAATTGAACTCAACTCGAGGGGCGGTCAAGAAGGGGGGGCTGATGGGGAGGCGGTAGCGGAGGGTTAGCGTCCCAAAAGGGTTTTTGGGTGACCGAGTTCGATCCCCGAAAAACCCCAAAATTTTCTGCCCCGCGAGGGCCTAAGAAACCCCCTCCCCTGCCCTTTTAACTTACCTTCGTTTGCGAGGATCGGAGGAACGGGGGGGCGGCATGAGCCTTAATCACAGGCGTCACTAAAAGAATCCTCCCTCGCCACAGGGCGAGGACCAACCATCACACCCCTAAGTGATCCCCCAAAGCCTACCTTTCGAGCCCCTGGGCACCATGCTCAGGCGTATAGGACAAATATGTAAAAAAAAAAAGTTTTTAAGTCGTAAAGGGATAAAAACAGATGGGGGCCCGGATATTTAAAAATTTTAATTTTAATTTGATTTCCAGTCATTTTAAATATTTTAAATGGTTAAACGGGTTGAAAAATTCCAAAAAACCGAAAATTTTAAAAGTGAAATAAAAAAGGGCAGATTATGGAAAGGGGGTTTTAAACAATTTTCCACCTTTTTTTCATTTAGGTGAACTGACTTAAAAACCCTGAGGTCAAGTATATGATACTTTTTCTTCGATGGGGCCCCATGAAGAAAGTGGGGGAAAAAGTTTGAAGCCCTAGGCCCTGACTACTCATAATTAAAAAGGAAAATATTTTGTTATGCATATTACTTTTTTATGCAGTTAAAAAAAATGTAATTGTAATGATGTAATATATTTTTTTCTTATTCAACCTGGGGGAATGCTTTAATCTGATGTAATTTTTCAAAAAAAAATAAAAAATGGATACAAAAAAAACGTGAGACACCGTTTTACAGGGGGAGAGTTAAGCCACCGGGAAAATCTGAACTGAGCGATACTTTTTGACGTATTACCCCCCCCGAACGGGCCCCTTCTCTTCGTGGGCCACGGCTGGTCCCGTCCCTTTTCGTCTTCCTTTTTGGGGGATCGGTGGGCGGTCCCCCGGGCAAAAAATCCAAACTTTTTTAAAAAGCACGCGGTTTATCAAGGGAAAGTAAAAGTAGCAGGTGACTGTGAAAAAATGAATGATAAAATTTTCTTAATTTACCTTTAATAGCACTATCTATAGTCCCCACTGCAAAATGTGCGGGGAGGCCAATATTACGAATTTTAGCACCCTACCGACAATATGCACAGTACGTGTTTAATTATTACATATGTCTTCATGCACAACATGTCGTAGGATGCAAAAATTTGTAATTATGGCGCCTGGGACATTAGTGCAGTGGGGGAATAGTTTTGTTGAGGTATTTTCATTTCCCAAGATGCTGTTTCAGAAAATTGCGAATATTGAAATTTTTCGTTAAATTACTTTAGTGTATGGTCGGCCACAGGTTTCATGTTTATCAGCAGCACGAGAAGCCCCGGGGTCGTTTCCCCCTGATGTGTGCGCATGGCCATTTTCCCCCCACACTAGCCCAAACCCTGGCCCGTCGGGCCGGGCCCAGTCTCCCGTTCCAGCCCGGCAATTCCCCTCGCGAAAACGGGCCGCCCGGGGATAGTCCCAGCCGGGGACCCGGGCCCCAAAAAGGAAGGGGGGTGGGGAAAAAGGGGATATGCAGGGAAGGGAGGGGTGAGGGGGGACATTGTGTGTAAGGGTGGATGCAGGGAAGGGGGGTGAGGGGGGGGATATTTATGTAATGGGTGAGTATGCAGGGGGGGGGGGAAGGAAGGGGGGTTGGGGAGGGGGGGGGGGGGAATCATTGTATGTAAGGGGTGAGTATAGCGGGGAAGGGGGGGGTGGGGGAGGGTTACCCTTTAGGCAGAAAACGGGATGTTTCAGGGTCCCTTTCTTTAAAGCTACACAAGCAGTTGCCCGGTTGGGGAAAGGTGTATTTTTGACTTTACCCTTTGTTGTGACTATCAGGGAAATGAGGTTTTTGTTACAATTTGGTCAGAAGAAATGGTTTTAAAGGGAGGAAGCTAAATTTTATATTAGAAGGCTTAGAGATCTGAAAAACATTGAACAACATCAAAATATGTTTGTATATGAAAATTGATGTACAAATGGATTCAATTTAAGAATCATCTAATAATGCTTTTGGTTGGTAATGCTTTCAGATATCCCCTGTAATGATTACTTTTTTTCCTCACAGGTTTTACCCTCGTCATGCCTCGGGTCTCCCCTTGCAGCCACACTCGGCCAATGACACCACATTAAGGACATTGACAATTCCCCGTGGGGCCAGAGACGCCATGAGACGCACCCGAAGCCTTTCGGGGGAGATGGGGGTGCCGGGCATCGTGTCGGGCCTTGACCCCTTGAGTGTCTCCCACAGCAAAGGAGGTAAAACAATGTATAGATGCCTATCCTTCAAAGGTGGGCATCGAAATTTTTTTTTCCAAATTCGTTGCAATCGCAATTCGCCCTGCCCCAGTCCGCAATCGAAAATTGGGCAATTTTTTTAGATAGGCCTTTTTCGCAATCGAATTGCAAATCCGCAAACAAATTTTTGACCCCTAAAATTTAAAAAATATATGAGAAAAACTGCAGAATATAAGACAAATTTAAATTACAAAATTAAAAATTTAGACAATAGAGTAAGACACTGGTTAGGGTTACTAACCACTAACCATTCTATTGTCTAGTTTGGCTTTTAGTAACCACAACCCACGGGTTAGTTTTTAAAAGATTCACTTAGGGACAAAATTTTTACTGCATTCACTAAACAAAACAGTATATGTAGGATAAATACACAACACGGCTAGGTCCCCCCACTCAATCCAAGTCCAGCACGCATGACTGCGTCATTTGGCAGTGCGTCCCCACCATTTTTGGGGGGAAATTATGTTCACGCGGGCATTTTGAAGGTGGTGCCCGTAAAAATTTTTGCGATTGCTTTTTTTAAAAAATTTTTGGCGGCCCCGCACCCCGAATTTCGAAATTTTTTTCAGGCATCGGCAATGCGCAATTTCCCGCAACCGAATTACGCATTCCGCAAGTTGCGAATTGCAGAATTTGCGGACAAAAATTGGGGGAATGTCCACCTTTTTTATCCATATACAATATTTGCGAGTACGGAAAGTATCAGTGTAGGTCTCAGGCCTCTTGGCTCTTTTTTTTTATGTTCTTATTAGTTTTTTGATATTTTTGATGCCCGCAAGGTGTACAGAATAAAAACCCAAAATTTTGGATAGATACGTACAACAAAACAAAAGTAGTCATGGTGACTAACTTAGCTTTACCAAGCCGGGGGTCTAAAACGAGTAACCCAAGCTAGCCCCTGAGTAACCAGGGGTTAGCTTTTTTTGAGTCCCTACCTGGAAAATCCGAGAGGGGTTTGTCAAAAAAAAAAAACAACCATTTCGTAAGTTCACCTTTATGAGTACCCACATTAGAAAATTTGACTAAGGGGGCAAAAAATGCCCCTTTGGGGGGAAAAAAAAATGCATTTAGGGGGCGGGTTTTTTGCCCCTTTATGGGTGAAATTTTTGCCCTTTGGAGGGTGAATTTTTGCACCCATTAGGCAGCAAGCACTTTAGGGGTGCAACTTGCAATTTTAAAAGGTGCAAAATATACACATATTTTGCATTTTATGGGGCAAGGTTGCACCTTAACACTAGGGTGAAACTTTTTGCCCCTTTTTGGGAAATTTGGGAAATTTTTGGGGTGCGATTTTGACCCAATGGGTGCAAAAAAAATGCACCTTTGGGGGTGCAATTTTTGCCCCTTTTAAGGTGCAACTTTTACCTTTCGGGAGGGATGCATTTTTTGACCCATTGGGTGCAACCAAAATGCATCTTTAACGGTGAAACTTTGAAATTTTAAAGAGAAAAATTTGTCGCATTTTGCACTTTTAAAGGTGCAAAAGCTGCACCCACTTTCAAAAAAGTTATTGCACCTTTGGAGGGTGCAAATTCACCCTATTGTAAAATGGGGTGCAATTATGACCCCCTCCAAAAGGGTCAAAAAATGTACCTCTGACCCCCGGGAATGCAATTAATTATCTACCCTTTTATGGATCTTTAAAGGATGAATTTCCCCATATCATTTTTTGATGGCAATTTAGAGTAATTGTATCAAAAATTAAATATCATAAATTATCCTTTTTAAGATCCAAATGAACAGAAATTTTGCATTCGTGAGGTGAGGTTGTTGCTGCAAGAGGGACTTTTACACAAAAGCTTTCCGATGCCCAAAAAATGGGAAGTTCCTGCCCAATAAGTATTTTTAAAAATTTAAAGCAAGGATTTTAATAAACCCGCTTTCATTTAACATTGTCTATTTTATTGCCATAAAGCGAAAAATAGCATTAAAGGAAAAAAAAGGATTAAGTTAAAAAGGGAAAATAATGATTATAGAAATACACCTTTTTTAAACTGAAACAGTTGGATTAAAAAAAAAATACAATGTTCGATAATGGTACGTTTACAGGGTGGGAAAGAATGCAATTATTATTTCGCGTTTTGTCCTTAAAAGCAAAAGATCGGGGGGAGGGAAAATATATTCCGTATTATTTTGAAAAAACTGAACACAAAAAACGTTTTTAATTTTAAATATCTAACAACAAATTAGAAAATTAAACCCTTTGGAAATTTTCATAATAGATTATTTTTTTTTCATTTAATGAAATAAGGCAATCATATCTAAAATGGAAAAACGCGACAGTTGGAAAACCAAACCCTTTATGCATTATTGCAAACCCTGGGACTGTTTAAGTGATTTTTGGGGGAAAATGTTTGGGGAAATTATGGGCCCCGGGCATAATTTGTATGCAGTAAAAAGTGAAAAATTGGTACATAGCCACATACAGTAAAAAAATATACTGCAAAACTGATTTAAAAGTGAGATTAGTGCAACATTTTGTAGAAAAAGAAATAATTAATTTTTTAAAAACTCTTTTAAAAAAATAAAATTTTTCAAAAGGGGTAGAAAGGAAAGTACTTTTTAAAAGAAAAAAAAAAAAAGTATTTTAAAAAAAAGAAAAAACTAAAAATAAAACCTGTTTTTTTTGGAAAAAGAAAAAGAAAAAGACCCCCCCCTCCAAAAAAAAAACCGTGGAATAGGTTAAATAAAAGGGCCTAACCATGAAAAAAAAAAAACTAAGAGGTTTTTTTTGCAGAAAGATAAAAAATTTCCCCCCTTGGAAAAAAAACGGAATAAAACAATAAAAATTTTACCGGGTGGAGTGGGAAAAAAGGGAAAGTAATCCAAAAGGAAAAAATGGAAAAAGAGCCATCCCAACCCATTTATTATTGCTTAAAAATAAAAAAAAATAAAAATATTAGTAAAATTTTTTTTTAGGCCAAATTTAAATTCCAAAAATTTTATTTTTTTGGGATAAGGAAAAACTTTTTTAAAATTTGTTTGAAATAAAAAAACAATTAAAAAAAAAGTGTAAAAAAGGTGTGAGCAGGCCATGGAAAAAAAAGAGGAAAAAACAAAATGGTTTAAATAAGTTAATAGGGGGCGAAAAACCCCGGGGGAAAAAAGGATGGAAAGAAAAAAAAAATAAAAACTGTTTGGGGTTTTAAAAGAACCTGAAAATAATTGCCAAATGTTTTTTTGCCCCAAGAAAATTTTTGGAAGCCATGTTAGTTGAGTTTTGGGTAAAACATTTTTAAAACATTTTACAGTTAAGGGCGTCAACCAGCCCATGAAGAAAATGAAAAACCACCAAAGGATTAAAGTTTTTGGTAAAGGAAGGGCAGTAAATTAAAAAAAAATGAAAACCTAGATAGCAAAAAAGGGGGTTAAAACACTGGGAAAAAACCTGAATCACCAAAAAACTAGAAAAAAAATGGGGTTTTTTAAAATAAAAAATATTTATTTTCTGGCATGGAGAAAATAAAAAGCATGATTTTAAAATTTGCTCTGTCCCAAGCCGTTCCCCTTTGAAGGAAAGGGTTTTGGTCCTTTCCCGTCCAATTAAAACTTCGGGTTTTGGGCCACCGGGGAATTTTTTAAAAAAAAAATGTGCCGGGCAGAAAAAGGGCGGGAGGTTTTTAATTTTTTTTTTTTCCGGGGGGTGCCCAACCACTAGGGGAAACCCACGCATAAAAAAACATTCCCTGGACATTTTTGTGACTTTTTAACTTTTTTTTTATTAAAAAAGGGCCCACCCCACATGCCTGTGTAACCTTTAAACAACGGTAAAAGAGTTTGTCCTTAATCCAAAAACGTTCCTTTTTTTTTTAACAGCCCAAATTGGGCCCTCCCCCGGCAGAGTTTTTTTTAGTAAAAACCCCAAAAAAAGTCGGAAGGGGAAAGTTAAGCCCGCGAAAAACCGGGGGGCCTGCCCCCCCAAAAAAAACCCAAGGTTAACGCCGGTTTAAAAAACTTTGACCGGGGGGTTTAAAAAAAAAAATTTTGAAATTTTTAATTTTTTTTTAAAATTTTTTTTTATTAAAAAAAAAAATATTTTTTTAAAAAAATTAATTAAGGGTAAATTTAATTTTTTAAATAATAAATTATTTATTAAATTTTATAATTTTATTATTTTTTCTTATTAAAAAATTTTTAATTATATATTAAAAAGAAAAATTTTTTTTTTATAAAAAAATAATAAAAAAATTTTTATTTAAAAAAAATAAAATTTTTTATTTAAAAATAAATTAATTAAATTCTTAAAAAAAAAAAAAAAAAAAAAAAAAAAAAAATATTTATTAAATATTAAAAAAAAAATATAATATATATAAATAATATATAAATAATAAAATTTATATAAATTTTTTTTTTTTTAATCCCTCCCGGGCAAAAGGGTTTAGTTAAGAACCCTTTTGGGAGCAAAATTAACCTATTTTTTAAATAAGGGGGGCTAGGGCCCTCCTGGTTTTGCTGCAAGGTCTTTAATTTATCTACCCTCCGAGGGTTTTTTTCACAAAAAAAACCACGAATCTGCATCGGTAATAGTATAGAGTGGGCCCCCTAAAAATTTGGAAAAGATAAAAAAAAAAATTAAAAAAGTGTTTCAAAATAAGTAGTGTTTAAGGACAAATTTAAAATTTAATTTAATTTAATCGCTTACACAGACCCAGGGAGGGGGGGCCCCCTTTCCTGTCTAATAGAAAAACAACAAAGTAAAACACGGCGAAAAATCAGCAAAAATGCAGCAGCCGCAATTTTTTTTTATGCGTCACGGGTTATCCCGGGGTTCCCCGGCCTGGTACGGGGTTTTCCCCGCCCCGCGAAAAAGCGAAAAACGGAGCCCCGTCCTTATAGGTCCTCGTACCAGGTTTCCCCCTTTCACTCCCGCTTTTACCGCCCGGCAGCAGTTTTGAGAATACTAAAAACTCCTCGGGCGCGGATGGCCGGCAAAGCCCTTTTGAACGGTTCAATGGACGGGAAAGGACCCCCGTGTCCGGTGGCGAATGGTGACCCCACAGGGGCTCTGTGGGACAGCAGCATAAGTTAGTTTACATGCGGCTATTGTGGAGTTTAGCCCCATGTTTCAGAAGATAATTTTTTTTTTTTGGATATTTTTGATTATTTGTCACTTTTCTTTTGTATTGCATATTTTTTGGTGGCTGGCATGTCAGGGGGTTTTTGTTTCCCCTAGGGTTTTTTTGGGGCCACACCCTCAATCTGCTCTGGACATAATGCTAGGCTAACATTTTTTTTTTTAAGATACATGTCTTCCAGGGACACAAACAGCAGTTAATGGGCCTAAATTGGTAACACAAACCATTTTTCATGTTTTCATGGAGAAAAATGGGCTTGACAGACCATTGAAGCTGTACAAAATTTTGGGAAATCAATGCTTTTTACAACATCACAACAGAACATCAGGGGGGAAAAACCAGAAGAGTTTGAAGAGGGAACAAAAAAAAAAGCAGGTTTGGTCTAGTTTAATTATGTTGATACAGGTTTTTTTAAAAACCCTACAGGACGTGTTTTTTAGTTTTTAGTTTTCCAGTCTGTTTCCTTTCCTGTTTTTTTACGCCTCACTGCACTTCCATTTGCTGAAGTACATCCCTTTCCTTGTTGTGTTCTCTCTATTATTACCCTTCCATGCCCCCCTGTGCACAGGGCCCCTTTCCTTTATCATCTGTTATTTGACATTGTTATACCTTCATCTCCAAACTAACATTCCCTTCCCAAAATTTAAAGTATTCACTTGCTCCAAATACAATCAGCATAATTTGGCCCCCACATTTAACTTTCAGGTTTTTTCACAGAAACGATTGAAATAATTAACTAGAATTATATATTTTTTGTCATTTCTCAAACAGACAATATTTTTCAAAGTGGTTGGTTAAGCGGTTTTCTGTTTATCTTTTTTATACCCCTTTTGATTATCTTTTCCCTACCTTATGTGCATGGCCTAGTTACAAACCCTTTTTGTACAGCATGTTATAAATAATTGTATGTAAAAAAAGGTAAAGGGTTGGGTATGCAATAAGGTAGGAAATTATGGTAGGAGCAATTACTGCATATAATAATACCATACTGAGGGTTTCTTTAAGCAAAAAAAAATAAAATTTAGCATGGCATCTGGGCCCAGTTTGTTTGGGAATTACTATTATTCCCACGGGCCCACTGCGTTATTTTTTTGTGTATTTTGCTTTTTTCAGTGAATGTCTTTTATTTTTTCCTGTTTTAAAAAAAAAAAATTCTTAGGTTTTTTTTTTCCAGTTGTTAGGTTTTTTAATGTTAAACTATCCCCCGGGTTATTTTTTTTTTTCGTCTTTCTTAAAAACATGCATAGAAATTAAAAAGTTTTTCATCGATGTCACTTTGAAAAAAATTTATTGTTTTTATTACTCCTTTCCCCTATTCATGAGTTGAGTAAAAAAGTTTCAAGTATATATTTCTTTCTCTAAAGAGTTGCACAAATCTCACTTAAAAGACAGTGTTCAGTATTTTTTGATCCCTGTTGAGGTATTACACAATATTTCTATTTTACTGCATACAATATTTAGCCAGGCCCAATAATTTTCCAATAGCATTTTCCCGTAAAAAATCACTTAATCAGTCACAGGTTTGCAATAAGCATAAGGGTTAGGTTGGCCAACTGTCGGTTTTTCCATTTAGATGAGATCCTTTTTTATCTTAGCGAAAAAAAGTAAGTATAATATAAAAAATTTTCCAGGGTTTCAATTTATAGTTTTGTTGTTAAGATATTTAAAATTAAATAACGTTATTTGTGTTCAGTTTGCAAAGAAAAGTATGGGAAAAAATTATTCCACCCCCCGGATCTTTTGGGTTTTTGAAGGACAAACGCGAACTAAGAGATTGTCATTATTCCTACCCTGTAAAACATGTACACTTTAACGAACATTGATTTTTTTCTAATCTCAAGCTTTTTCAGCTTTAAAAAAGATGTATTTTATAACAGTATTAACCTTTTTAACTTAATCCTTTTATTTTCCTTTAATGCATTTTTTTCGTTTTTATGGACAAGTAAAGAGAAAATGTTAACATGAATGGGGGTTTTAAAGATTTTGCTTTAATTTTGAAAAGTACTTTTTGGGCAGGAACTCCACATGTTTTGGGCATCGGAGAAGGGTTTGTGACATGTCCCTCTTGCAGCAACAACTCACCTTTACGAATGCAAATTTTTGTTCATTAGGTTTATAAAAAAGGGTGAATCAGATATTAAAATTTTTGATAGCAAGTTACTCTAACTTCCTCAAAAAATTGATATCGGGAATTCATCCTTTTTAAAATCCCTAAAGGAAGATAAAAAATTAATTGCATTTTTCCCCGGGGGCAGAGGTAAGTTTTTTCCCTTTTGGAGGGGGCATAATTGCACCTATTGTACAATAGGGGTAATGGCACTCCTCCAGAAGGGCAATAACTGTAGTTTTTTAAACTGGGTGCAGCTTTTTTCCCTTTAAATTGCAAAAGTGCGACATATTTTTATCTTTTTAAAAAGCAAAGTTTCACCCTTAAAAATGATTTTTTTGCACCATATGGGTGAAAAATGATCCCCCAGAAGGGCAAATTGCACCTATAAAGGTGCAAAAGGTTTCACCCTAAAGGTGCATTTTTTTCACCCCTATGGGGCAAAATGCACCCCCAAAAATTTCCCAAATTTCCAAAAAGGGGCAAAAATTTCACCCCCTAGGTTTTTGTGCAACCTTGCACCCATAAAGGGGCAAAATATGTGATATAGTTTTTCACCCTTTAAAGTTCAAATTTTACCCCCAAGGTGCATTTTCTGCATTATATGGGTGCAAAAGTTCACCCTCCAAAAAAGGGCAAAAGTTGCACCTATAAAGGTGCAAAACCGACCCCTAAAGGGATTTTTTGCCCCCCAAAGTGATTTTTGCCCCCCTTAGCAAATTTTCTAAGGGAACTCAAACGGGAATTGACGAACTGGTTTGTTATTTGTTTTTACTAAGACCTACCGGTTCCCGGTAGGTACTCAAAAAAGACTAACCATTGTTTCTAGCGGACTAGCTTGGGTTACTGTTTAGCCCACGGCTTGAGTTGCAAGTTAGTCACCAGACTAACTTTTGTTTTTTGGTGTAGTATCAATCCCCAAAATTTAAAGGTTATTATTCTGTACAGCCTTGAGGGCACAAACATACAAAAGACAAAAGAACATAAAAAATAAAGAAGCTACCGAGGCCCTGGGGGCCTACACCGGTATTCCTGTGACTGGACAAAATATGTATAGGTAAAAAAAGGGGGAATTCCGCAATTTTTGTCCGCAATTCTGCAATTGCAACTGCGGAATGCGTAATTGGTTTTCGGAATTTTCGCAATTGCGATGCCTGAAAAAATTGCGAAATTGCGGGGTGCGGACCCCCAAAATTTGAAACGCAATCGCAAAAATTTTTGCGGCAACCTTTAAAATGCCCGCGGAAAATAAGTTTTCCCCCCAAAATGGTGGAGACAATGCCCAAATGTAGCGCAGTCAGTGCGGCTGGGATTGGGTTTAGTGGGTGGACGCTAGCCCTGTGGTTATTTATCCTACATTACGGTTGTGTTAGTGAAGGAGTAAAATTTTGTCCCTAAGGCAAACTTAGTAACCCCTAAAAAAGTGGTTGTGGTTACAAGATTGCACAAAATAGACAATAGAACGGTTTGGGTTAGTAACCCCTAACCCGGTCTATACTCATGTTAATTGTAATTTCAGAATTTCAAATTTGCTTTTATTTGCAGATTTTGCCATATAATGTTTTAAATTTTAGGTGTAAAATTAGTTTTGGGGAATGGGGGAAATTCGATTTCGAAAAGGCCCATCTGAAAAAAATTTCCCCAATTGCGATTGCGGAAGGGCAGGGGGAATTTCGGGAATTTTCGATAGCGGAATTTGGAAAAAAATTGCGATGCCCACCCTTTTAAGGGTAGGATCTAACATATTATGTACCTCCTTTTCTGGGTAGACAACTCAAGGGAGATGTCAAAGGCCGCATGAGCCCCCCGGGACCACCCCCTCTCAGCCCACTGAAAGGTTCGGTGTTTTGGGGCTCATGGCTTTGGGACTGGCGCCACGGAAAATTGTCAATGTCCCTTTAAATGTGGGTGTCATGGCACGGAGAGTGGCTGCAAGGGAGACCAGGGCATGGGGGGATAAAAAAAAAAACATTTTGAGGAAAAAAAGTATATCATCTATGCAGGGATATCAGAGAGCATTTCACAACCAAAAAACAATATGAGATGATTCTTAAATTGAATCCATTTTTACATCAATTTATCAATTCAATCATACTCAGTATGTTCAATGTTTCAGATTCCAAGCCTTTAAAGTTAAATTTTAGTTCTACATTTTAAAACCCTTTTTGACCCCAAAAAGTAAAAAAAACCATCATTTGCCCGATAGTCACAACAAGGTAAACAAAAATAAACTTCCAAAAAAAACCGAAACTGCTTGTGTAGCTTTAAGAAAGGTGACCCTGAAAACACCCGTTGTTGCCCAAATAAACACCCCCCTCACCCCCCTTCCCTTTTCCCTCATAAAAACCCCCCCCACCCCCCTTTACAATACCCAAATGAGCCTCCCCCCACCCCTCCCCTTCCCCGATACCACCCATTAATAAAATGTCCCCCCCCTCACCCTCCCTTCCCTGCATACTACCCATTAAAAAAAGATCCCTCCCTCACCCCTCCCCCCCCGCAATAAAAACCCTTTTCCCCACCCCCCCTCTGGGCCGGTTCCCTTGGCTGGATAGCCCGGGCGGCCACGTTTTTGCGAGGCGAATTGGACCCGGGGTGGAAGGGCGAGATGGGCCAGGCCAGCGAGCAGGACCCCGGTTGGACTAGTGTGGGGAGAACTGGGCATGCCACTACAGTCAGCGGGGAAGACGCCAGGAGCTTTTCGTCGCTGATAAAAACATGAAACACCAGATGGCCGACCCTACGACTAAAAAATAATTTAACGAAAAATTACAAATTTTCCAATTTTTGAAACACATCTTTTGGGGAAAAGAATATACCGTCAACAACACTTAGTCGCCCCCTGCACTAATGTCACCAGGGCATTTTTACAAATTTTGCATCACTACAGAAGAGGTCACTGAAGCATATGTAGATAATGTAAGACGTACTGTGACATGAGTGATCGGTAGTGATGTAAAATTCGAATAATTTCCCCCGCGACATTAGGCAGGGGGACTATAGATGTGTATTAAAAGGTAAAAAGAAATGAAATTTCATCATTCATTTTTCACAGATCCTGCACTTGATTTTCCCTTGAGTAAAACACGGTGCTTTTTTTTTTAAAAGTTTGGATTTCTGCCCGGAGGACCCCCACTCGATCCCCCCGCCAATAGGAACGACGAAGGGCGGGACCAGTCCGGGCCCCCGAGAGAGAAGGCCCGTTTGGTGGGGGTAAACGTGAACAGTAGTGCGCTCAGTTTCAGAGTTCACGGGTGGACTTAACTCTCCCCCCGTAAAATGCTGTGTGTCTCACGTTTTAAAATGATCATATTTTTTATATTATTGTTGAAAAAATTTAAAGAGATTAAGATTAGCCCCCAGGGTTAAGAATAAGAAAAAAATTTTATTACAACATTTAAAAAACATTTTAACATGATAATAAAATAAAATGCACAAAAAAAATATTTTCCTTTTAAAATGATGTATAGGTCCTAGGTCTGTCAGCTTGCCATCAGCTTTTTTCAGGGCCTCACGAAGAAGTGTATTTATATACTTGATCCCCAGGTTTGAAGGCAGTTCACATATGAAAAAGAGTTGGAACATTGTTTTCCCCCTTTCCCAAAATTGCCGTTGTTTTTTTCCTACTTTTATATTTCGGTTATTTGGGAATTTTTCAAAACCCGTTTAACATTCAAAATAATTTAAAAAAGACGGAAAAACCAAAAAACTTAAGTTTTTTAAATTCTCGAGGCCCGACATCGTATTTTAAACCTTAAGATTTAAAAAAACTTCTTTTTTTTTTCATATTTGTGCCTATGCGCCCGAGGCAGTGGTGCCAGGGCTCGAATGGTAGGTCTGGGGAAAATTTAGGGTGTGATGGTTGTCCCCGCCCTGGTGGCGCAGGAGGATTCTTATAGTGACGCCTGGATTAGAGGCTCATGCCCCCCCCCCCTGGTCCTCCCAGCACTCGCAATCGAAGGTAGAGTTAATGGGCAGGGCAGGGGGGTGTTCTTTGGCACTCGACGGTGCAGAAAGGTTTTTGGGGTTTTTTTCGGGGATCGAACTGGGGCACCAAGGGAAAGCCGTGGAGACGAAAAAAATCCCCTACCGCCTCCCCATAGCCCCCCCTTTCTTACCGCTTCGAGTTGAGGCAATTCAATAGCTTAATTTTCCCTCCCAAAATATAGTTAAGATCCCCTGTTTATTTTGGTCACCTCTTGCATGATTTTAACAATCTTAAAAATCCTGTAATACTAATATAAGTATAAGGGCCCGTTTACTCCACCTATAACACGGAGATATGAAGTTTTGGATGCAAATAGGCTAAAACACTGTACTAAAATTTTTTTTGTGAGAAATGCACCCAAAAATTTAAAAATATATGGGTTTTTGGGGCCAAAAAAATCTAACCGGCGGGAAGGTGTGATTTGGGTTTTGAAGTAGTAGGCGCGACTAGATCTCGCCTGATCAGCTGATCGGCTTGTTTTGGTTCAGCAGACCCAGACTATCCATTCAACAGTCCCCGACAAAAAGAAAAATATTTGCTTTTTTTGTGCCAATGTACAAAAAAAACCATAATTTTAAAATGCAGAGAAGGTTAACTATGTCTAAAGACAAGAAAAAAAAGGAAAAAAGTGGGGGAGTCTGCAAGGCGTGATTTCTGATGAAGGAAAAATTTTATACTATTTCGGGAAGGGGCCCTTTTTAGTATTTTTTAATGTATGTATTTTGATGGGTAAAAAACTTTCCCAAATTTATGGTTTGTGTGTGGCTTTTGCTGACTGTGATAAGTTGCGGGATGGTATGCAGTATGAAAGGTTTGAGGTAGGGATGAGAAGGCTGGGTTTTTAGTTAGTAACAACACGCAGTGAGTTTGGTAAAAATAGTCCTTTCCCGCCCTTATTTGAGGTTTTTTCCCCCAGACCTTCACAGATCCCTTCAGATACCCCTAAATGTAATTATAAAGTGGGGGGGGGACCCCCCCTTTACCCCCCTCCCCTCCTTAACGACCCCCCTGGACCCCTCAAAAATAAATATGTTTTAAAATTTCTAAACTAGCCACTTAACCAACCCCAACCTAATTTACTAAAACCTCATAGCGAGACCCCCCCCCCCCCCCCCTTTTGTTTTACCTAACCTACCCCTTTTAAAATTTTAGATATTTATAACCCAAAAATTTACATTTCCCCTATACCGCCCAAAATGACCAGTAATCCCCGTTCAAGTGATTAGTAGGTATTCACGTGTTTGTGAATAGTAAAATTTTAGTTTATAAGGAAAAAAAAGGATAGAAGAGTAAGGGCCCCTGACCAGACAAGGATGACTTTGGGATCGCACTTTAGGAGCTTTTAAAAAAATTGCAAGCATGTACAGTAGACGAAAACTCGTAGAGGAACGGAGAAAGTAGGGTTCTTTCCCCAAAGCAAAAATCGGTCCATAAAAACCGGAAAGGTCCCGGGAAAGGAGATTATTTTTTCCCGGGAAAGGAGTTTGGAAACCCCGGGAAGGAGATTTTTTTCCGGGAAAGGGGCCCGGTTATTGTGGGGATGAGTATGTATGTGTATGGATATGGGAGTTGTAAGAGTGAGGGAAAATGAGTAGTAAGGGTAGAGACGGGGGTTTATTCGGTGTAGTTTTAGTAGTAGTGAAAACCTAGGTATAGGTTTCCCTTTAGAATGAGAGAGGGTAGAGGGACCATTTTTGGTACAGTAAAAAAACCCCTCATTCCGGATAAGGCCGAGGAGGGGTCCGGAAAGCAAGATCCAAAAAAAGGGGGGGGGGGGGGATTTTCTCCCCCCACTAAATTCTTTTTTTAATTTGGGAATTACACATTTTTAAGCCCTGCAAATTCAATAAAATAAGATAAATCATGTCTAAATAAACTACGGTAAAAAAAAACAATACTATTAGCCAGGCCAGGCCAGATACGGTACCACCCGGGGTGATAAACACGAAAGTACTAAAATGTTTTTAGAGTGACTGTAAATCAAAGATTTGATTTCCCTTTCCCCCACTGGGAGCTTAGTTGATTTTTTTATGCAATGGGGGTGCTACCCTAAAAAAAAATTTTCAGCGTGACGTCGGGGTTTTTTCCTCATTTTCTTTAAAAAACAATCACCGATCGTTGCGAAACTTGGACACCCATGTTTGGAAATTTTATTCTCTACAGAGTGTTCAAATTTTTTTTAAATTTCCCCATATTTGGGGTTTTCCCTTAAAAAAAAAAAAAAAATTTGGGGGATTTTCCCCTAAATCGGAAAAATCCCCAAAATGGGGGAAAAATTTAAAAATAATTCAACGTTCTTTTAGCTAATTTTTTTCTACAAAAGTTTTCCCAGTATATTTCAAGTTTTCCCCCTATTTTGGGGTTTATTTTATTGGATTTTTGGATATTTTGGGGGGAAATTTTTTATTGGAAGGACAAAATATGAGAATGGTTTCCCGTAAAGGTTTTTTGTTTTTTCATGAAAATTTAATGGGTATTTTTTTGCAGGTGTGGTGACTGTTGACGGCATGATGCAAACCCTCAGGAGAGAGAGCACGGGCGACTTATCATCCCATGCTTGATGAGAAGGGATGCTTGGGGCACCACAGGATTTGGATCCTGGAACCATTTTCAGGGGTGAGAGATCAGGCAGCTATCCGTCCTGGAAAAGCCAAGGGCCTTGAAGAATGAGGAAAAACCACATCATTACACTAAAGTCGTACTCTTTACAAGAAAAAGTCACTGGACTATCCTTGCCAAAGGGGTCAAGATAAAATCAGCAAGCGTCGACCCCCGGGGAGGGCAAGGGGCCCTAGTACTGCAGGGGTATGCCAAAGTGTCCTTTGCGAGAAGTAAGAAGACTGAAAGCAGAAAAGACAAGGGAGCAAAATCCAGTTTTGTTGAGCACGGCGATGAGAAGATCCGCCCGAGCAGCAACAAGGAAAGTCAACCCAAACCGGTTTACTAGCAGAGACCTTTTTGCTGCAGAGGGTCACTCCCCAGTCGTGCTAAAACTTCACAAAAGATGATCCCCCGCGGCCGCCGGTCTGGTGCAGGGAAAATCAGGGAAGGGGAAAAGGGGGGGCACGCTACGAAGAGGTGAGATAGAAGCCCTCGAGGAATCTTTTTGTATAAAGGACTGAATATTCCCCAAACCCCGAGGTATGCCTAGAAAACCTCAACAGGCTTGAGAACCCTGAGTCCCCCTGGTATTATCCAACTGAAACCAGCGACAAAAAACATGTTCGCCGAAAGATTAAACCGAGTTTTGGGGGTCACAGCTTGCCCAATGAGAAAAAAAGTTCTAATCTATCCCCCAGCCCTTTAAGGCGACCTTGCCGGGCAAGCAACAAAATGCAAAAGATTGCAGAAACAAGAGCAGCTAACTCTGAAGATATCTTAAACCAAAACAGGAAGCAGCTAGGAAAAAGATCAATAAGCAAGATGGAGCAGCCATGGCTCCCGAACAGATCGAATGTTTCCGCAGCGTCACTAAATCCTGACACCCCGGCAGGAGAGTGTAGTGTCAAACCCCCCTTTAAAGGCCTCAAAGTTTGCCAATCCTTGGCAGGACTTGTCTTTTCTGTTACCATGGCAAGACAAAGCCCCCCAAAGTAGCGGCCCCAAAGCGTAAAGGTTTTACAGGAAAAACAAACTGATCCGAACTCTGAACGTCGGCCCCGGTTCCCACTCAATGTTTGAGGAGACGATACAGCCTTTGTACCCCCAAGCGGGAAAGTTCAAAGGATGACATTCCATGCCAGCAAAAATCTACCCGGTGTTCCAACCTGGGCCGGGTAACATCGACCGACTGAAGGGAAACTAAAGGGGGAGGACTTCTCAAGAGTCAAGGCCTTGCTGTCCAGTTCCCGGTTGCAGGGTCTGTCCAGAGAAGTCCTGCCCGAATACCAATCCCAAAATAAGAAGCTCACTCTGACCCCCCAATCTTTTTCCCCCCCAAATACAAAGTTGGGCGGCGGGCAGGGCCCCCCGGATGGATGGGGTATTTACACTACCAAAGAGGCCCGGATTTAAAGCCAAGAAAAACCCTTTCGGTTTTACCGAATTCAGACCATGGAACCCGTCCTCAGCAGTTAGGGGTTTAACATCAAAATCCGCGAGACATGCAGTGGTCCAGGACACTTAAGTACCCGCCACTACAATGCTTCCCCCAACGAAAGTCACCGTTTTAAGAAGTCTTGGAGCAAAAAGCATGCCCCATGCAGCCTTTAAACTTAACAAGATTGTGTGGTGTTTTATCAAGACTCTATGCCAAAGCTGCCGAGGTTTTTGGAAACAAAAGAAGTTCAAGAAATTATCATCAGGATGGGGTCTTCCCCACAATCGCAACTCCTCTCCACCATAGGGAAAGGTTCAGGGTGAGGGTTTGAGATCTGTGGTGGAATCAGGTGTCATCGCAGAAAGGGTCAGTGTCAGGGGATGGACGGGGCCCGGGGGGTAAACAGAGCAGTGAGACGCACAAGCTCTGATGAAGCATGATGAGGGCATGGGAAAAGGTTCTTCCATGGAGAAGAAAACCCTTTTAAAACATACACCTCTGGATGGAACACTGAAAAACACAACAGTTCCACAGCAATTTTCTCAGGGAACCTTCAAGAGCGATGGAGAGTGAACATGACAATATCCTGAAGCTTTCAAGTTTTTTTGAGACCCAAGAGAGAACAAAACTTCGCATTCTGGATTTCATCCGGACATGGTTGAGATCTGTGGACCTGGTTCGAGCCTCCAGAGAGGCAACTGGGTTTAACCTAGGGGCAAACCGACAGAGATACCGTGGTGTTTTGCCATGACAAGGTGAACATGCCCGATTCCTGACCTATACTATGCCATTGTCTCGATGCCCATGAAAACCCAGAGGTCTGAACATTCATGAAGGTGGCTTTTTGGTCCAGATCGGTAGCAAGAAACCCCTTTTGGCGGATTCCCGTGGACAACCCTCGAAGAGCGATCAACAAAGACACCCAGACACCAGGGGAAAAAGCTTCAGCCCGAAAAGGGGGACTGTCGCAGGGACACCGAACGGAGTATGCAGCAGATACTTGAGGGGAGCTCAGGCCATGGTAGAGGGGCCAAAAGATAATGACTTTAGCCACCCCGACTACAGGCCAGATTTGAAGAGATGAGGCCGATGTCCAATCTTTTGTTCAATGATGGAGACCCGTGGTTGAACCCCTTTTAAAGCAGAGCAGGGAGATCTTGTCGTTTGTAACGCGATACGCACCACCAGAAGTTTCCAAAGATTTAGGGGGCCCAAGAAAAGGAGAGGAGCTATCAAGCCCCCAAGGAAGAGCGCCGGAGACCGATACGCCCCAATATACAGTTCATGACACGATGACGAAGAAAACTGAGAACGTTTACAACATAGAATGAAGCCCCGTCACAAGGCCATGCCCAAAGGGGGCTATCTTTAAGGTGACGGGAACCCATTTTTGGGCCCGATGATCCTTTTTGTGAGAACAGAAAGCTCAAAAGAGGGGTCTTGGCCCCCCCTGGGGCCCTTTGCCATGGCACTTGCGCGGTGAGGGGGCTCTCCCCAAGACCAACAAGGGCCCTAGCAAGGGGGTTGGGGAGGAAGTTTCCCGAGAGGTACCCCCAGCCTTGCACCATAATTGTGGGATGAGCCTGGCCCAGAAATGAAGGGAAACGACAAAATTTTTCACGCTTGCAGGACAGCATGAGCAGTTGCCATGAGGGGGGCTAAGAGAGGCGCATTTATGTTGTGTTTTCGTCTACAAAGGAGACATCCATCAAAAATGCAGAACGAAACCCCGAAGTGCAGGCACAGGGATCCTCAAGAAAATTAACGGGCACAACACCGCAGTGGAGAAAGTTACTCGGTTTCCCCCAACAAGGGAAGTCATCAAGTTCCCGGTAGAAGAATGGAAAAAAAACCCCAGACAGGGAGAAGCTGAGGGCAAAGGAGCTGAGTCAAGTGAGCAGCTCCTTTTAAGAACCAAAGAGCAGTGGGAAGAGGGTTGAGCTTAAGTCAAGTCAAAAAGAAGAGAACACGCCTCCTTTTCCTGCACTTTATGCAGAGAATTTTGGGTTAAAAAGTCTTATATCAGCAGAGGATAAGACGTCATGGTCCGTTCGGGCAGTGCCCCAAGAACCATCCCACGTTCCAGAAGTGCGGGCGAAAAACCCGGGCAAGATTCCTGGAATCACCACACTGAGCGGAAAGGGGGGGCAGCGGTGTGTTATTTATGGTAGCAGCCCCTTTCAGGGGGAACCCCAGGCATTTCCGGCCCGGGGGAAAATGAGAATTCAAGCAGGTGAAGAGGACAAGACATACCCCGGGTGCTTTCCCGAACTTGGGGGGCCATGGGGAAATGCTCCGAACCCCTTTTAGAAGCTACGGAAATCACCTGCCCCATTATCCCTCTACCCACACAACTGAGGTGAACAAGCTCGGGATGAGCTTTCTGTGCGAGATGGAGAGGGGGAGTCAAGTCAACTCCCCCTGGAGGATGCCCTTCATGCATGATACGTGCAAAAACCAGGCTGCGATCGGAGGAGAATTTGCAGAGCCAGCCATTTTTTGCGAACCCCAAAAGGGCTGCGGGGGATGACAGATGAGGACGGCAAACTTTCTGGTCAACTGGATGCGGGCTCACCAGCACCAGATGCTGTTATGCAGCTACGTTGCCCAAATGTGTGCGGTCATGCGAACTCCCTAAGTGCACTTTCCTCAGCAATGGCCGAAGTGTACGGACAGGCAGGTTTAAACTGCCAGAACAAGGATTTAAAAAAGCCGGGGAGCAAACAGTCAGATTCGAGTCTGACGTAGATGATATTTAGAAGGTTTTAATGGCCATAATAGTAGTACAAGCCCCTGGCTTTGGTGTATTTTCCGGACTGTATTAAAGGACAATTTACAATTATTTTGTGACATTTAGGGATTCGTCCCCAAAATTTTACATTTAAAAAATCTGAATTTTTGGAGGGGGTGCATTCAAGAAGGATAACGACCATTAAACTACCAGTGGCAAGGGCATCATATCAAAACATAAACTAGAGAATGTAGAAGCTAAAAAAAAACCTAAGGAATTTGTCACCCGGGTGGTACCTATACCAAATTGGGTCTTGGCTCATGGAAATGTACAAGAGAGTGTAAAACTATAGTCCCAGCTGGCAACGGAGCCCGGGAGCTGATCATGATGGCGGAGATTTCCCCCCCTCCCTTTGTTGGTTGTAGTGCTGGGGGGACCCCTTGAAAAGTTATGAACTGGTGATACCTAGGTTACATAAAATTGGTAGCGCCGCCATAATGACGGGGGTATTCAAGAAGTCTTTCGGGGGATTGGCATAGCCCACGGGGGTAGGACTCGCTCAGGGGAGATTGGCGTTGTCGGTACCCGTGCAGGAGGACAAAAATCCGGATCTTAAATCGCTTGTTCCCTTCTTATCATGGTTTTGAGACATGGCCTAAATAGGACTTTTAAGAGACGAATCAATGCCTTTGGTAAAAGTGTCTTCGAGAATCATGGGGGTTCGTGGGAGATTTAGGTAAAAACAGCGATTTCACCGTGAGACGAATGAGGCCATTACCGCATAGCGTCAGCGCCAACTTTGGCAAGGGAGTGGCACGAACCCCGAAAACCCATCCTTCCCCTGGGTTTTACGTAAAAGAAAAAACCGGCGTGGAGGAGGCCCAAAGGGGGGGTCCCTAGGTCGGGCTGGGGCAAGTTTATGTTTCTGTCGAGAGCTGCTTTTATGGGAAAGGGGCCCGCATGGGAACTCGCGCGTGGGACCCCCGGGGGGGGGGCGCGCAGGGTGGCGAGGCCCGGCGTAGGGCCCCCAAGATGGATTGATATATGGGAGGATATGTAAAAAAAAAAAAAAAAAAAAAAAAAAAAATCTAGCTGTATATATTAGCTAGGAAATTTCGCCCCCTAAAAAAAAAAAAAAAAAAAAAAAAAAATGGGAGGAGGGGGTTTCCGAATAATGTCGAAGTCCGAATAATGAGGGTCCGAATACAAAAGGTTTTACTGGAGTAAATCAAACATGCTCCGGTTTGTCCTTACTATTTTGGGGAAAATGTATGTTTTCTTACTTTTAAATCCTTAGGTTCACAGCAAAACCCTTCTTATTTCAACTGTAGGATTCAAATTCGGATAATGGACCTGTTTCAGGCCAAGTTCAAATTTTTCAACAACTTTCCAACTTTCCCTGATCTGAACGAAGTTTGAATTGTCTGAACATTGTTCGAATTGTCAGAGTTATCTGCAGCATCTTCCACCTCCTCTGCCATCCACTTCGTCAGCCAGCTTCACATCGCCTCCAACACATTAAGAAACCCTCAAGCACGGGGCTTGAGGTGCTGAGAAGTACCTTAGAGGTAAGGCGAAAAGAGCGCCTTAACTGTCTTCAGGCGCTTTGTAACGGCCCGGCGAAGGGACCGGCTAAGCATATGTAGAGACGATATTTCAGGCGACCTTTTCCTTGCCATAAAACCGCCAGCGCCTTAGGTGTTGGGCGTGGTCCGAGAATCCCACTTTGCCAATCACGTTGTTTGTCTGAGCGGGGCTTAGGCAGCTTCGACCATCACAAGGCTTGAACACTTCTCCGCTGAAACAAGAATTTTTGTGCTCCCTCCAAAACCCCGGCACTAAGGCCAGAATGCAACGCTCGCCCCGCTGAAAAGCTGTTCTCTCACAAGTTTGAGTTCGTCAGGTTTTGACCACCTACATATTTTTTCATTGGAACGGTCACATACCCTCGTAATCGGAAAAGTGTGCTGATTCCGAGACTGAGTGTAAATTAATGCAAGCAAAAGAAGGAATAGAAGGAGTTTAAATAGAAAAAAGGGGGGGAAAAGAAAAAATGTTTATGCAAAGATTTCATTTTTCTTCATTATCTTATTCTAGATATAGTTTGCTGTAATTTACACAAATTTATGATATGCAGTAAGGGCTCGTGAAAATGATGGTATGTTCAGCTTTCCTAAATATCATCTGGTAGTTTGGGTAATACCAGAGTACAACATTTTAGTGCGGGCGGAGCACCCTGTGACAGTTGCTTGTCTCGGCACACCATGCAGTCGCTGCTCCCGCCGCCCGCCCAACCAAACTTGCAACTCACAGCACACAAAAATTGCTATCGCTACCATTTAAACCTAGTGCATATTTAGTCTTCCACGATCGATTCATACACACCTTGCAACACTATTATTAGTAAACACTAATTGTTACGTTGTGTACTTAACAAGGCTGTATTGCCTTCTAAACAGAAGATGAATGTCTGTCAAAGGGAGCAGCAGCTCACTAAGTCAGGGTCGACTCTGCCTTTAGTATCAGCGCCTTAGGCCTCTTTCACACGAGCGTTTTTTGCGTCCGTGTCTGCCCCACGGTTTGTTTCTATTGACTCTTTGGGAGTATTCCCGGG
>JACEEZ010006525.1:0-12692 GCA_016584305.1 Chionoecetes opilio
GTGACAACATAGAGAAACCTGAGGTGATGGTTGATGTGCAAAGGCTTCTAAACCGGGAAAACAGTCCGCAAAGTTCTTAAAAGTAAGAAAGTGATAGGGACACATTGTACCTACAGCTGCTTCCCTTTTGCGAGGCTCTGTTTGATTTTTTTCTTGGTTTAAAAGCCTCTCCAAATAAGCCATTCCCTCAGTCTTCTCTATTTTGTCAGCGAAAACAGGCACTGTAATTTCCCCCTGGAATTAAATTTCGCGCAAAAAAACTCAAAATTTTCCTCCCCCGTATTTTTCCCCTTCGTAGGTCCACCCGGGGCGCCCCCGCCTTATCCCCACAATGCACCGAGAAACCCGGACGTAGTTAGGGGGGGGTCCATTAAAGCCGGATCTCTTGCGGCGCATGATGTGTTTTCAGGCCGGGAGGAAAGGCCTGAATATGGTAGATGTATTTCGGGGAAAATTTTTTAAAGATTTTGGGGGGGGCTCAGCATAATGACCCTTGCAGTGGTCTTTTACATATCTAAAAACTTGACCACCATTGGGTAGTGCTGGCAGGTTGAGGGGTCAGCACGTGCTGCAAATATACTTCAAAAAGCAATGGGGGTTTTAAAATTTCAGTTTCATGGTTCGAAAGGGGGCCAGCTGTCAGTCGAGAGATTTAAACGATTCTAGAATTTCAATTAATCCCCTTTTTGACTCCAAGATATCGTATCGTTTTCATCCTTGTTTTTAACCCAGGGATAACCTTCTAGTTTTTCTACTAAAAAAATCACTAAGGCTACGGGGAAAGCCAAAAACTTTTTTTTTCACAATCGAGTCCGTAGCGCAGGTGTCAGGGGGTCAAATTCATTCATCCCCTTACTTCCTCCCCACACCTCTTCCAAACTCCGGTTTTCTTACTCGCGCCCCCAAGCGTTTATTTTGGGAAAAAGGGTCTACTGCAATTACTGCTTCGAAAAAAAAAGGAACCTTTTGTTCGAAAAGTGAAATATGGGGGTTCTCAAAAAAGACAAACTTGTCTCCTAGGCCTCCCCAGCCGGTTTTGCATCTCCTGTACGACCACAACAGCCTCGTATGCATTTTTCGCCTCCGCCAAAATTTGTGTAATTCACGGGGGGTAAAAACCTTCAAAGGGGAATGTTGTTGGGTTTTCTGAGGTTGGGCGACTCAGACAAAAACATTTGGGTTTGGAAATGGATAGGGGAAATCACAGCGGGGGAAGATTCGCGCGGGGTAAAGAGACCCACTTATTTAAACACAAGTCACAGACACACTTTTCATAGTTCCTTTATTTTGTCTTGTTTTTCTATGATGAAAATTCGTGTTTCACTCGAACATTTCATCCCTTTTGGAGTGGACAAGGTGTTTCATGAAATTCTCAGTGAGTGGTTTTATGAAAATTTAAAACGTCATATAATTTTCCTTGTTCCCTCTCAGCCACTCTACAAATTTTTCAGGTCTCACCTAGAGGTGATGGCACTGTGACCAAAACATTGGGGGCAATTTTTCATACTTGTTCACACCTGATGCACACCCTTCGTAGACCTTCTTATCGATGTCATACCAAAAGGGCTGGTCGGGGCATGCTAAGGGAAATGTTGGAAGAAGGAAAATACAGGATCTTTTTTCCCTTTGGGAACTCCCTTTGTTTTTGGGTGAAAAAAGTATGGTCTTATGGGGGCCTTTTCCGCTTCAGGAAAATTTTAAATTTTAATGTACCGGATCCTATCCACTCCCGTTTTGAGAGCCCTTTTGCAGTCATGGGGAAGGATATACATTTTTTTTACCGTTTGGACCCAAATCGGGTTTTTCTGGCAGTTCCTTTAGCAGAAAAATCTGGGGAAAAAACTGCCTTCTAAACAAATAATGCCCTTATGAATGGCTGAATGCCTATGGTTTGGGGAACTCACCTCTTCAGCCAACGTCTAGAAAACAACTTGTTTCACGGAAACTAGGTGATGGGTTTGTTCGTCTCATGGACGACCTCTACTTGTTCCAAAGACTTATCCACCCCTTTGAAAACTTCCCCTTTGTGTTTCAGAAATTATGAGGCTGGCCTTAAACTTAAGTGCGCAAAGGGGTTTTTCTAGGTCGCGCTTTGATTTTTTAGGCCATGCTGTCGAAAAGGATGGAACCACACGTTATTGAAAAATCAAAGCCGTAAAGAATTTCCAACCCCTACCCCACGAAAAGGGGACGGTCTTTCCTTGGGTTTTGGGGTTACTATGGGCCCTTTGTAAAAAACTATGTTTCTATTGCTATCCTCGACCGACTTTTGAAAAAGACTTTCCCTTTTCGTTTGGGAAATTCCCCAAACAAAAATTTTTGATCTTTAAAACGGGGCTCTTACACATGCCCCAAATTCTTATTTTCCTACTACCATATTTCACTCTTGTGAAGATTTTCGGCACAGGCGTGGCAGGGGTTTTTTGATCCTTGAAGGGAAACCCCCTCATTTGTTGCATATGCCAGTAAGTGCTTTTATGTAGACCCCACGGTACTCAGTATCCCTTGAAGCTCTAGCTGTGTGTGGGTTCTAAGCACTTAAGGAAAGATCTATGGCTTCCCATTACGTTCCAGGGTCACACGCAGTGTGAATCTCTTTAAAGGGAAAAAAACCTTTTTGGCCCTGTGGCCCGATGGTTATCACAATTCAGGGAAATTTTATCCTAATCAAAAATTTACCCGGGAATAAAATCATGTTAGACGCACTTTATTTACACCCTTCCAGTAGCGTGCTGTCAGACCTTCAAATTTCTCTCTACAAATTATCGAATGCTCAAAGCCAAAATCCTTGTGGTCAAAAATGATTTTTCACTAGATCTGGAGATGAAACTTTAGCCTAAATTGTCAGTTCCCTTTTACGTTTTCAATAGTTTAGGAATTCTTTTTCGTAAGTCACTTGGACGAAAAAAAACCCCCGGTTACTCAATATTTTTTCCTACCCCTCTATGGAAACTCTTTAAAAATTATTCACGACATGACCAAGCAGGACATCCAGGTCGAGACAGAACCTTTTCCGCGCATTCGTAAGTTTTATTGGCCTACCATGCGCATCGATGCAGAAACATGTAACCAATCATTGTCGTTCATGTGCACAAACCAAGGTAAAACGAAAAATGCTCCTATCCTTGAAAACCTTTACCCGAGTCGTTTTTTTGACCCGTGGCATCGACTTATTCGCTTCCTCGAAATCATCAAGGGGCACCATATGTCTAGCTGTGTAGATCACTTCACACGTTTTTTTGATTCTAGTCCCCCTTCCTAAAAAGTCTGTATAATGTTGCTCATGCTCTGTTTCAAATTTTAATTTTTCCTACACAAATCCAGAGTAATGATTTTTTAGATAATCCCTGAATTTGTAATCAAATTTTCATAATCAGGAGCAGTTCAAGATTAAGCAAACTTTCATTACTGTTTTCACCCTGCGGCAAAGGTTATAAAAAAGGGCTAAAAAGAAGATTCTTTATGTCCCTTCGCCATTATGCTGGCGATTTCATGACTCTTGGGGGGACTGGCTACCTCATGTAGCGGCTTCGTAAATGGGTCAGTAAATTTCCCCACAGGAAAAACTCCACATTTTATTTTTTTGGTGTCGACAAGCGACTAAACCCTTATGTGTGTTTTGCAAACTCCTGTCCCCGTCTACCAGTGGACGTTTGCTAAAATTTAACTAAGTCCTTTTTAGATCATTCACAGATATTTTGAGGGAAAACTTAAGGTTCTCGTCAGGAGATGTGCGTAACAGCATGTAAGGGGTTGTCCTGTAGTAATTTCCCTAGGGATTTTTTTTAAACGTTTTCCTGAACCCCCAAAATAAATTTTTTTCTAAAATTTTAGGACCTTTTTTAGTCACCATAAGTTCATGGAAAAAAAATTCATACTTCTTGATCAAACCATAATACTACAGAAGTGTAATGTAGATGGGGTAAGAAAACAAGCGACCTCTCTGCACTGACCAAGTCCCACATAGGGTAAATGCCCTTTTTGTTTTCACATGTTATTATTAGTTTTCTGTGTAATAATATTTTTCTCTTACTAGTATCTTAGTATTAAGTTCCAGTTTCATAATTTTGTTATGTATTAGTATGTATTAGATGATGATGAAGGTTATAATGACTGTGAGGTCACAGTTAGGTGTGGCCGAGCGATGTGCTGGTGGTGATTAGCACATTTGTGTAGATTAGCATTAAGGATTTTATAATGAATAGGTTAAAACCTAATTGTTAACTCAAGTGTAATGGCGTCTCCCGCGGGCCCTCTGTGTTATCCGCTTCAGTGTACCGGTTGACTCGACTGTGGTCAGTTGCGGTTCTTACTAGGTATTAAACGCATCAAGTTACGGCGTGTCTCCTTTCACCTTATTGCAACTGCATATAGGGAGGCCTAGTGGGGACCGGTATACTTTTACAGTCTATAGGAAGGATAATACAGTCTTTACCAGTCTGGACCTCAAGTTCTGGTTTCTGGCAGATTCCGTTAAAAGAAAAACTCGGGAAGTAACTGGCCTTCTCAATGCTCATTATGAATGGCTGAGATGTTGCTATGGGTTTGAGGAACTCACCTCCTACATGCAAACGTCTAGTAAACAACTTGTTTCACGGCATTATAGGTGATGGTTTGTTCGTCTACATGGACGACCTCATACTTGTCTCCAAGGATTTATCCAGTCACTTTGAGAAACTTGCCTTGTTTTTAAGGAACTTACTGAGGCTGGCCTTAAACTTAACGTGCGCAAATGCAGTTTTCTCAAGTCACGCATTGACTTTTTAGGCCATGCTGTCGACAAGGATGGAATCCACACGTTGGATTGTAAAATCAAAGCCGTCAAGAATTTCCCAACCTCTACCACCACCGAAAATGTACGGTCTTTCCTTGGGTTGTCGGGTTACTATCGTGCTTTTGTAAAGAACTATGCTTCTATTGCTAGTCCTCTGACACGACTTTTGAAAAAGGACGTTCCTTTCACTTGGAATGGTCCCCCAACAACAAAGTTTTAATATTTTAAAGCAGGCTCTTACACATGCGCCAATGGACCCTACCCATAACTACGTCACGGTTTGTTTACATCGGTGCATTGTGGGGATAAGGCGGGGTCGCCGCGGGTGGACCTACGAAGGGAAAACTACGGCGATGGAAGAATTTCGAGTTCGCAAAAAAGAAAGTTCGAAAAAGAATTTCGAGTTCGCGAAATTGATATTCCAGGTGCTATATTACTGTGCTCTGTTCTCGCTGACAGCACTATAGAGAAGACCTGAGGTAATGGCTGATGTGCAGAGGGTTCTAAAGCAAGAAAACAGAGTCACAACAGAGCCTCGTCAAAATGTAAGCAGCTGGTAGGTACGTAATGTGGCCCTACCATTTGCTTACTTCTTAATGAGACTCTGCTGTGACTGTTTTCCTGGTTTAGAAGCCTTTGCACATCAACCATCACCTCAGGTATTCTCTATGTTGTCAGCGAGCACGGAAATATAGCACCTGGAATATCAATTTCGCCCAAAACAACTCGAAATTTTTTCATCGTCGTAGTCTTCTCTTTGTAGGTTGTACATATTCATGGTTATGATAGTATTAAAATACCTTATTAACTGAGTTCCTTTTGTTGTCTTTCCTCATAATAAGTAGTGGTACATCATGGTTTAAGTGTTACTTGACGAGCCAATGAATACTCTTGAGTCTATACCAACATCACCAACCTTTGCTTTGATTTATCTTATTACTCCATCCATAAACAAGTTGCATAACCACCGTGACATTACCCATCCTTGACTCATGGTACCTGGTACTGTCGTCTACCGATATTTTTATCCCTACACAAATCGGGAAAACTCGCCGACGGTAATGGTTAGGTTAGATTTTGCTTTGATTTATCTTATTACTCCATCCATAAACAAGTTGCATAACCACGGTAACATTACCCATCCTTGCCTCATGGTACCTGGTACTGTCGTCTACCGATATTTTTATCCCGACACAAATCGGGAAAACTCGCCGACGGTAATGGCTAGGTTAGATTTTGCTTTGATTTATCTTATTACTCCATCCATAAACAAGTTGCATAACCACGATGACATTACCTATCCTTGCCTCATGGTACCTGGTACTCCCGTCTACCGAAATGCTCGTACCTACACAAATCGGGAAAACTCGCCAACGGTAATGGTTAGGTTAGGTTACCGTTAGGTTAGTTAAAGGTCAGTTAGGTTAGGTATTAGGGTGGTCGCCCGTCAGGGTGGCAAGGTTGGTAGAGACGTGAGTTCCCAATGTGCAGCGTCCCTGTGCATTCGGTCAGCGGTTCGAGTCCGCCTAGTTCATGCTGACGTGGCGGCGCTTTGTATAGTCAATAACCTTGCAGTTGGTACTTGCAAAGTGTCTAGTAGGATGAAATATCTTATTAGGGTGGTCCAAAATCATAGGGGAAAAATTCAAAATTTGAATATTCTTGGGCATGTTGATTATTTTGTTCTACCTGACAGAAAATCTCCTGGCCAATTTGCCACAGTTCAAAAAATATTTAGGGTTCCATCAAGAGGAAGGAAGTTGTTACATCCGGTGGGGGTTGCTACATCCGGTGGGAGAGAAGAAGACGTCAGTGGGAGAGAGGGAGACGTCAGTTGAGCTTTCGGTTCGCTGTCGGTCGGTGTTAAAAGTACTCTTTTTTTTTCTTCTTTTTTTTATCTCTAATTTTTTTTTTCTTCTTTTTGATTCCCAGAGTGAGTGAGTATGGCGTGTTCTACACGGAAAAGCACGGGACTGTTCCTCTTTGATCAACCATTGGAGAAATTCACCGGCCGCCAATTGCCCACTGGAGAAGAAGTGCTGCGTCGGTTGTACTCATTCGGATGTAACTCAAAGAGCAACCGGGAGGCTGTTGTCACTGAACTCGTGGAAGTGTGGGTGAAAGCCAGAATCCCAACAATGGAGATCCGTTCCATCAAAGTCAAGTTGGAATCCGTAGTGAAGAAATACGAGAAGCTGAAAATTAATAGGAAGAGGAGTACGGACACTCAACAAGCAAAGGAAGTCCATTTCAAGAACGAGCTCAGTCGCCTCTTCGACATATCGCATAAGGATGCTTTGTCGTCCATGAAGAACAAAGAGGACCAAGCCTTCCTGAGGGATCAGCGAACGGAGCGGAAAATGGCAATGGGCGGAGTAGACCAAGAGCTGGTGAGGAAGGAAACGATGCGGAAAAGTGAGATGGCGGAGAAGGAGAAGATGGCAAAGGCTGAGAAGTTCGCGACGGTGGACCTTTCCGACTCTTCGTCACCGTCATCTGGACCATCGTCCCAGGAGAATTCCCCGTTTCGAGGGAAACATCATCGCAGGTCAGCAGCTCCCCCAAGAAGCGGCTGAAGGTTACACCGGAAGTGGTCCTCTGCGCTGGACAGGACGAACCTCTCAGACCGGAAGGCGACCCACCTCCTCCAGGCTGTGGCTTCCAGCTCAGGATTAACGCCTGCTTCCCGAAGCACACTTCGTCGATCCAGAATGATGACCAGGACGGCGCTTGCGGAGGACATCAAGACCTCCTTCCAAGAGTTCATCAATGCAGAAGAGCCTCCTCTGATCGTTCACTGGGATGGTAAATTGCTTCCCGACTTAACTGGAGAAGGAGAAGGGAATCTTGTAGATCGTCTTCCAATCATAGTTTCCAGTCCTGCCCTGGAAAAAGAGAAGCTGCTTGGAATGCCAAAGCTCCAGCGGGAACGGGAGCAGCGATGGCTACAAAGGTGGTGAAGTTCTCGGCGAGTGGGGTATCAAGGAGAAGGTGGTCGGTATGTCTTTCGACACGACAGCCAGCAATACAGGAATTCATACGGTTGCTGTCGTCTTCTAGAAGAAGCTTTGGGGAAAACCTCTTCTCAACCTTGCCTGCCGCCACCACGTCATCGAACTAATCCTGGCCGCCGCTGCGTTCAAGGAGGTGATGGGGCCATCCTCTGGACCAACGATTCAGTTGTTCAAGCGATTCCGGGAACAGTGGCCCTACATCCCTCATGAAGATCCCGAAGCCATCGACAACGTCGTCGACCCGAGGATCGATCTCGTTCCGTCGTGGAAGGAGGCATCGATCGGTGCGATGGAGAGAGGGATCCAGTCGAAGAAAGTCCGAGAGGACTACCGCGAGTTGTGCAACCTGTCCCTCTTCTATCTCACCGGAAACCTCCGTCAGCCGATCAAGAAGCCGGGAGCCTTCCACCACGCCCGTTGGATGGCAAAGGCAATCTACGTTCTCAAGATCCGCATGTTCCGGTCCTACGTGCAAATGACAACGCGGGAAGGCAAGGGACTTGAAGAGTCGCTCTCTTCGTCGTTCTCCTCTACTCGCGGCGCATGGATGGAGGCGGGGCTGGCGACCGAAGCTGCGTAACAACGACCTCAACCTCGTGAAGGACCTGCACCACTTCCAGGAGATCAACGGAGCGATCGGGAAGACGACCCTCACCACATTCTCCCCGCCATCTCTGGTACCTCGGCGCCGATCTCGTGGGGCTGTCTCTTTTCTCGGAGAGGATCAGCATGGAGGAGAAGAAGAAGATTGCTGAAGAGACGAGGAAGGAAAGGACCTCGACCGAATCCGGTTCAACAAGGCTGCGGATCAGCTCATCAACTCCTCGCTCCCCTCACTCACCTCCAGCGCCTCTGTTCGCGCGCTCACCCTCCTCAACATCGACATCTCCTTCCTTTCCCTCCCTGTGGACGAGTGGGAAGCAAACCCTGCGTACCAGAAGGGGGTGTCCACAGTGAAGAACCTCAGCGTCACAAACGACGGGGCGAGCGTGGGGTGGCGATGATTTCATCGTACAACGACTCCCTAACCAAGGATGAGAAAACCAAAGCAGGACCTGCTCCAGGTGGTGGAAGCTCACCGGCGCAACTACCCTCACCCCCATTGAGTTGAAAACTATTTCAGAGAGAACATTTTTATGCTCTTTCCTTTCATTTTTCCTATTAGTATTGTGACATTATAATGAATCCGTTGAGAAAAGTTGAGGAGACTTTGATGGACCCCTAAACCACCTCCAAATCTGCATTTTTTTGTTTCTCTGCGTTTTGCAACGTCAGGAACGTTTTGGCAAACATGCCAGAGAAATTCGAACTTTCATTTTTTTGGACCACCCTAATATATATATATAATATATATATATATATATATATATATATATATTATATATATATATATATTATATATATATATATATATATATATATATATTTATATATATATATTATATATATATATATATATATATATATATATATATATATATATAAAATATATAATATACATATAAATAATATATATATATCTATAATAATAAGCGAAAGTGTGTCTGTGTGTGTGTGTGTGTGTGTGTGGTGTGTGTGTGTGTGTGTGTGTGTGTGTGTGTGTGTGTGTGTGTGTCCGCTCCAGGTGCCGCCCCCTGTGGCTGAATTCCCTCATATGGCACATTTTTGGAACCGGCTCGAGCAGGGAAGTTTTAAGCCCTTTTATGAGATGATCCGATCACTTTTTTTTTTTTTTTTTTTAGCAGCCTATTAGCGAGAATTGTGAAAAGTGGGTTGCGAGAATTGAGGAAACCTTGATGTAGGGTGATGGGTAATGGGTGAGTGAATGGGTGGGGTGATGGGTAATGGATGTGGGGTGATGGGTGAGTGAATGGGTGGGGGGTGATGGGTGATGGGTGAGGGAATAGATGGGGGGTGATGGGTAATGGGTGAGTGAATGGGTGTGTGGTGATGGATAATGGGTGAGTAAATGGGTGGGGGGTGGTGGGTAATGAGTGAGTGAATGGGTGGGGGGTGATGGGTAATGGGTGAGTGAATGGGTTGGGGGTGCTGTGAATAGGTTGGCGTTAATACATACATTTCTACATCCATGATTTCAGGAAAGCTAGAAGGGGCTATTTGGAGAGTCTGTGTTTGGTGGGCCGAAGGTGGTGAGCTGAAGGCCCACCAATAGCCCTCCGCATGAGCTAGCCAAAAAGTCCGCCTGGAGGGCGGCTTTGCGGCTACTATAATATAATATATTATATATATATATATATATATATATTATATATATATATATATATATTATAGTAGCCGCAAAGCCGCCCTCCAGGCGGACTTTTTGGCTAGCTCATGCGGAGGGCTATTGGTCAATAATATATATATTATATAAATATATATATTATATAAATATATATATATATATATATATATATATATATATATATATATATATATATATATATATATATATATATATATGTATCTAATCAAATTCCGCTTTTATTGAATTGTTTCATGTAAACATTTTTCGCGCAAAATATTAAATGGCGAAGAGTTAAGTGAATATTAAGTTCATGCATATTTCTTCAGTCTCATAATAGCATTTTTTTGTTGTGTATTTCATAGTTTTTTATTTGATAATATTATAGAACAAACATTTATGAAGATAGCAGTGTATTATTTATACTGAGAAACCATAGTCTACTGTATTCATGGAACAATTTTTTACTTGCCGATCCGATTGATGATGCTATATATTTAGTTAACGCTAATTTATGCATAGTTTTAATTCATTTATCAGAAAACGAAATATATCAATGGAAAGCTAATGAAAATCCGCTTATATTGCTATGTTTCATGTAAAATGTTTTCTCGCAAAATATTAAATGGCGAAGAGTTTAAGTAAATATTGAGTTCATGCATATTTCTTCAGTCTCCATAATGACATTTTTTGTGTGTATTTTTCGTTTTTTATTTGATAATATTATGGAACAAACATTTACGAAGATAATGGTATATCATTTATACTGATAAACCATAGGAAGGGAGACGGGAGTGATGTTCGAAAATGTCAGGAATCGCAAAACTGGCCTCCACTGGTCATGGGCGGGATGGCGCGGGGCACGAGTAGCAAGTCCAGTATACAGTAGTCTTTGTTCAAGTTTAAGAATCACGTCTCACTCGCTGGAGTTTTTGTTGCAGGAGTACAACTTGGACGTGAAACATATCCCAGGGGTGGATAATGTTATAGCCAATTGCCTGTCCCGCTCAGATGTGCATGAGGGCGGGGCTGAAAGAAAATTTTGCTCCAGGGAACAAAATTTTCCCTTGGGGAAGGGCGTGTAACACCTACCGGGGGGCCTGGCTGGTGTGTGTCCTCGGGTGAGTGAGAAGGAGGAGAGAGAAGAGAGGAAGGTGCCCTTCCCCGCCCCTGGTGGGCCCCTCGTTCCCGCGTGGCAGAGCGGCGCCCGAGTGAGTAGAGGTCTGGCCTTAATAGCGAACACAAGTGCCACAAGTGCTCTACTCCGCAGCCTATTGCTATCCATCGTCGTTGAGTTGCTGCGTTTTGGTAGTTGTTGAATCTTTGTGTAGGAAGTTTGCCCTGCATTCACTTGAGTCAGTGAATAGATAGAGGGTGTCTTAAGTTGTAGTATTTCTTGCGTAGTATTGAGTACACGTTGGGTTCCACCATTTGGGTGAGGCTTTCGGGCTGACCATGTGCTAAGTTTAGTATTAACGGACGGAAGGCGGGAAACGAATGGTTACTGTGTTTTGGAGTTTTGGCTAGCACAGGATACACTGAGACACACACACATCGCCTGTACACTAATTAACCTTGTTCTGCGAGGCCAGCTCATAACACGAATACCATTTTCCCGTCCTTCTGGCCAGTGGGATGAGAAAGGTAGGAGGTGCACTCCAGTAATAACGTAACAGAGAGGAACTTTCTATCACCACTGTTTTAAACCGCCCATAATACATCGCGGTAGCATTTTGAAGCGTTACGTAGCATATTTCTTCAAGTATCACTTAGAGTGGAGGTGCGAGCAGAGGGTGCTCTCACTCTTGTTTGCTTCGTGATACAGCCGGGCCTGTCAGTAGCCTAGCCTGTAATCGGTAGTAAACGTTTGTATTTGAGCAGGAGAGTAGAAGGGAGGGTTACGGCCCCTCTTTCTCTGGATAGAAGCTGGAGGGCTTCTATCGGTTCACGGTTAGTGAACAGTCTGTTGTGCTTGAAGCCGCAGTCGTAACAATATATATATATATATCTATATATATATATATATATATATATATATATTATATATAATATATATATAATAATATTTAATATATATATATATATATATAATATATATATATATATATATAATATATAATATATATATAATATTGTTACGACTGCGGCTTCAAGCGAACATTTATTTATTTATTTATATAACATTTATATTTATGTATATATATATATATATATACATAAATATAAATATATATATATATATATATATATATATATATATAAATATATATATTATATAGATATTTAAAATATATATATATATAGATATAATCTATATATATATAATATCTATATATATATATATTATATAATATAAATTATACTATACATATATATATACTGTATCATTATATATATATATATATATATATATATATATAATATTATATATATATACAGAAGAGAGAGAGAGAGAACTGTATATATTAAAATAAATAATATCTATATAATATTATATATATATCTATATATATTATATATTATATATATATCATATATATATAATATTATATATATATCAACCTATATATATATATATCTCTATATATATATATATCTACTCCTATATCTTATATATATAATATATACTACTCTATATATATATATATATATCTATAAT
>JACEEZ010006526.1:0-2500 GCA_016584305.1 Chionoecetes opilio
TGTGGTTTTGGGGGGTGTGTGTGTGGTGTTTTGTGGGTGTGTTTTTGTGGTGTGTGTGTGTGTTTTTGTGGTGTGTGTTTTGTGTTGTGTGTTTTTGTGTGTGTTTTTACCCTAATACTTACTTTTCTGTACGTGTGTGGGTGTACGTAGTTATAGTTATGGTGATAAAAAAGTTCGTACACATGTAAGTTAACATGGCTTCGTTTGACAACATGAGTGAAAACAGTCATATGTACGTATAGGACATGTATACCTCAATGAATGGCCATGTATAATTCCTGTATTTGTGGGGATCTCTGTTGTGAAGGGCTACATGTCATCGGTTTTGTGTGTGTGTGTGTGTGTGTGTGTGTGGGTGTGGGTGGGTGGGTGGGTGGGTGGGTGGGTGGGTGTCCGGGATGTATATTGACAACAGGGATTACTGCAGCTATCCAACCTATTCCCTTCCATTCCGTTTCTTTGCTCCCTCCCTCTATCTCCTCTTTCTCCTCCATTCCCCTTTACATTCTCGTTCTTTGCTTCCTTCCATTCCTTCCTCCTCCTCTCTTTTCACTTAGATTCCCTCTTCTAATCCTTCTACTCCTTCTTCTCTCCTCTTCCTTCTTCCTTCTTCTCACTCCTATCTTTGTCTCCTAAATAGATAATATCACAAAGGAACTTTCTTTTAAACTCTTGAGGCCCAGAACGTAATTTCCATTGTAATTTGACCACCACTAGATGATTTTTTTTATTAATATAAGCAATTTTTCTATAGATATGACCTGTTTAGTATCTTATTCACTAGCTAATTTGGTATATTTAGTTACTTTTTGTAATTCTATGGCTCGACAACATACGATTTGTTATAGTAAAGGAAAGATCTGGGCGTGAAGGGGTAAATAAGCGTACCCAATAATAGAATGACCTATCAAGTCCTGTCACGTCACGCCTCAATCAAAAGAGTCTCGTTTCACGTATAGGAAGAAAAAACAGCGAAAAATAGAACATTCGTACCATAAATTCGCGCTTTATATATATATTTTTCTATATAGGCCAAAAACGGGATACAATAGTACTGAATTGTTAAGTGCCACTGCATAAAGATTTATTCAAATGCATTAATCTCGCTTATTTATCTATTTTTTTACGGTGAAGTGAAAAGAAAGGGAAAGGTGACGCGTGTGTGATTTATTTTCAGAGAGAGAGAGAGAGAGAGAGAGGAGAGAGAGAGAGAGGAGAAGAGAGAGAGAGAGAGAGAGAGAGAGAGAGAGAGGCAGAGAGAGAGAAGAGAGAGAGGAGAGTAATGGTGAGTGATGGATGGGGGTTGATGGTAATGGGTGAGGTGAATGGATGGGGTTGATGGTATGGGTGAGTGATGGTGGGGGTTGATGGGTAGTGTGAGTAATGGTGGGGGGGGATGGGTATGGTGAGTGAATGGGTGGGGGTGATGTGAATGGGTTGGCGTTAATACATACATTTCTACATCCATGATTTCAGGAAGTTAGAAGGGCTATCTGGAGAGTCTGTGTTTGGTGGGCCTTTGGCCCACCAAACACAGGTGGTGGGCCGGGCCCACCAATAGCCCTCCGCAGGAGCTAGCCAAAAAGTCCGCCCGGAGGGCGGCTTTGCGGCTAGTCATTAATAAGTGACGTGTGTTTCCAGTGTTGGTAATAAAGTGGCGTGCGATAATAACGTGTCTCGTCGCCGTCTATAGTTTGCCATCAGTGTTGTTAATTAGTAGCAAGACAAACAACCATCCAACACTTGACAGACTCTTCGACTATTGTTTCCTCTACTTTCCCAACTCACTAACTTTCCTGTTGTTAATTCCCCATTCTCTCTCTCTCTCTCTCTCTCTCTCTCTCTCTCTCTCTCTCTCTCTCTCTCTCTCTCTCTCTCTCTCTCTCTCTCTCTCTCTCTCTCTCTCTCTCTCTAAACTCCCTACCACACATTTTTCTCCCCTTCTCTCCAACCAGTGTTATTTTGTTCACCTCCTCCCTTCCTTCCTCCCTCTAGCCAGCCTCAACCCTTCTTTTTCTCCCCTGCTAAGCCCTTCATCCATTTCCTTAGGGACAAAATTACCTTCATCGACCACCCTAAATGAGAAAAAATGACGTTACTACCGGCCTTGACACCCTCAGCAATACCCTCTTAATTATGGTCTGTCTCTCCATAAATAGCAGTAAAATGAAACACAGTAAATCTTTCAATCTTATTGTTGAAAAATGTTAAGTCCAAGTTGATTTGTTACCTCGTTTGGAAGTGAATTACTGTTGTTGGTGTTTTTGGACCTAAATATCTTTAAGAAGGGAAAAAAATACTGTAGCAATAGGGAAACATAGGACGTATGTTTAGAGAATGAAATGAGTACAGGAAAACGAGTACAGGTAAAAGTTCAGAATGATAATATAGTTTTGGTACATAGATGAAAAAGAAAGATATCAATACCATATGTTTATATCATGTTCTCTCTCCGTCTCTACGAATGAAATCCTCTGGAGGCTGTGTGTTTGTGTGGATG
>JACEEZ010006526.1:10000-12500 GCA_016584305.1 Chionoecetes opilio
TCGGATCAGATCGTACGACCAATCGTACCGTGGATGGGGGCCTTTAGGAGAATTTCCCTTATTTATATATTTCTCCTATTATTATTATCATCATCATTATTACTGTTATTATTTTCATATACAAACATATACAAATATAAAGGGAAATTCTCCTAATAGAAGAACAAACAGCGCGACCCTGTAGCCCAGTGGAGGCCGCCCTCCACCACCACGCCCCTTGACGCGATCCACCTCGACGCGGCTGCCTAACTCATTGACTCATTTACTTATTGACAGGGTCACTGCCTGGCCCAAACAGGGTCACGCTGCTTGTGACCTGAATCACCTGACAATTTAATTGCAAGTAACAATATCATCAGTGAGATCATGTCAATAATAGGTACTGTTATCGCCATGTATTGATGTCATCTGTTGACGATGAGGAGAAGGAGGAGAGGAGGAGGAGGAGGAGGAGGAGGAGGAGAGGAGGAGGAGGAGGAGGAGGAGGAGGTAATAGGAAAACCAGGCAACACAGGGACTCAAGCACATAACTAACCAACTAATTTCCATATGATAACGTGTAATTATCTCCTAAAAAGAATATCCAATCATGTACATTATCCATTCCTTGTTATGCTGCATATTTTCGAGGCACAATTTTTTTCCTCGATAACTTCGGCAAAGACGAGAGAAGATGAATACTGGAGGGATGCTTGACAAGATTTTTACTAACCTTTTATGCCAGAAATATGAGTTTAATTACTAAACTTTTTTTTTGTAATCTTCTAGTGTGATATTCATGTTAATTAAGAGCATCGAGGAGGAATTTGTGGCTTTCTAAACCTTGATTTGATATTATTCATGCTTTTCGAGTTTATTCAAAGCTATTAAAAATGTTTCAGTCGTTTATTTTGCTTGTATACGTTTGTGTATTCGTCTTTCTCTCTCGTTTCTTTCCCCGTAAAAGGAAATACCAAGAAGAGGGATGCGAAGGAGGAGAAAGAGAATAGGGAAAGTTACAAAGGACAGGAGGCAAAGGAAAGGAAAGGAAATAAAAAAAGGAAGGAGCAAGAGAATAAAGGAAGGAGGAAGTGAAGTAGGATGTCAAGGAGGATGTGAGATAGGAGGAGGAAGAAGGGCGCCAGACGGCTTTACTTTAGCCAGGGCGTGAGGCAGCGAACCGTCTGCAGAAACCGACGGAGATGAAGGAAAAAAAATATCTATACTCCAGCCATCTGAGGATACTATCATACTATCTATCATACATATCTATCCATCTATCATACTCTATCCTTCCGAGGCGACCACATGAAGACTGGCAGGTTTTGTAACAAGATAGTTGTAATAATAAATAAAAATAAAATAATGAAAGAAAAGTGCGAGGCTACAACAACCTTACATAGAGGAGGAAGAGGGTACAACAACCTTACATAGAGGAGGAAGAGGCGTACAACACCTTACATAGAGGAGGAAGAGGCTACAACAACCTTATATAGAGGAGGAAGAGGCTACAACAACCTTACATAGAGGAGGAAGAGGCTACAACAACCTTACATAGAGGAGGAAGAGGCTACAACAACCTTACATAGAGGAGGAAGAGGGTACAACAACCTTACATAGAGGAGGAAGAGGCTACAACAACCTTACATAGGGGAGGAAGAGGCTACAACAACCTTACATAGAGGAGGAAGAGGCTACAACAACCTTACATAGAGGAGGAAGAGGGTACAACAACCTTACATAGAGGAGGAAGAGGCTACAACAACCTTACATAGAGGGGGAAGAGGGTACAACAACCTTACATAGAGGAGGAAGAGGCTACAACACCTTACATAGAGGAAGAAGAGGCTACAACAACCTTACGTAGAGGAGGAAGAGGCTACAACAACCTTACATAGAGGGGAAGAGGGTACAACAAACCCTTTCATAGAGGAGGAAGAGGCTACAACAACCTTACATAGAGGGGGAAGAGGCTACAACAACCTTACATACAGGAGGAAGAGGCTACAACAACCTTACATAGAGGAGGAAGAGGCTACAACAACCTTACATAGAGGAGGAAAGGCTACAACAACCTTACATAGAGGAGGAAGAGGGTACAACAACCTTACATAGAGGAGGAAGAGGCTACAACAACCTTACATAGAGGAGGAAGAGGCTACAACACCTTACATAGAGGAGGAAGAGGCTACAACAACCTACATAGAGGAGGAAGAGGTACAACAACCTTACATAGAGGAGGAAGAGGCTACAACAACCTTACATAGAGGAGGAAGAGGCTACAACAACCTTACATAGAGGAGGAAGAGGCTACAACAACCTTACATAGAGGAGGAAGAGGCTACAACAACCTTACATAGAGGAGGAAGAGGCTACAACAACCTTACATAGAGGAGGAAGAGGGTACAACAACCTTACATAGAGGAGGTAAGAGGCTACAACAACCTTACATAGAGGAGGAAAGGCTACAACAACCTTACATAGAGGAGGAAGAGGCTACAACAACCTTACATAGAGGAGG
>JACEEZ010006526.1:20000-22500 GCA_016584305.1 Chionoecetes opilio
TCCCTCCCTCCCTCTCTCCACTTTCCCTCCTCTCCATCTTCTCTCCCTCTATCAACCTTCCCTCCCTCTCTCTACCTTCCCTCCTTCTCTCTTCACCTTTTCTCCCTCCCTCTCTCCTCTTTCCTTCTTTCTCTCTACTTTCCCTCTTTCTCTCTACCTTCCCTCCCTCTCTCCACCTTCCTTCCCTCCCTCTCTCCACTTCCCTCCTTCCCTCCCTCTCTCCCTCCTTCCCTCCCTCCCTCTTCTCCATCTTTTCCCTCCCTCTCTCCACCTTCCCTCCCTCCCTCTCTCCCATCTTTTCCCTCCCTCTCTCCCATCTACTCTCCCCCCCTCCCACCCTCATAAGCAGATTACGTCGGGTAGTTGGGTTCTCAGGAAGCTATCAAGTCTCCCATACAATCCCTTTACTTGCTTCACACGATCATCGTCTTAGGGCTAATAAGACCAGCTTGTTTTTGCCTTCCCTCGGGAGATAAACAAGGGGGAGGGGAGGGTAGAGGCTAACGAACGAAAGATTAAGGTCTTCTAAGGGTATGGGGTAAAAGAGGTAAAAGTGATAGAACATATAGGATAATCGATATGTAAAATGGTAGATACAGTATGATATGTGATAAAGGGAGTAAAGGAAGAGAATGAAGTTAGGAAGAGAGAAAGAGGAATAGGATATTGAAAGAGAAAACACTATAAAGGATAGAAAAGCAGAATGATGATAAATAGATATGTTAAATGAAAACATGAACGGTAAATGAAAAATGAAATAGAGGGTTGACGTGAATGAGAAAACACACAAATGATAGATAAGCAGAACGATGATAATTAGATATAAATGAAAACATGAAGGAAAACATAGAGAGGAAGGAGAAGCAAAAAGGCTCCAGCAGTGACGTCACAACCACTTAATATTGAAGCCATAAGACACCGCATGTAAAACACCTGCCACACCTTTACACACAACTTGACCGAAATATCCCACAGACCGACACATCACGGTCGCGTCTGCCCTTCAGTAAACAAACACACTAACCTTAACCATAGCGTGACCTTCGATGCTTCACTATCAAAATATTAAATACGAAGATGGTGATATTTCTTGAAAGCTGAAGGTTCGTAAATTAATCCAATGATCGTGTGGAGCAAATTTTGATATGAAGAGGAAGTGTAGGATATTTCAGTTATATTTAGTTCAGTTATATTTAGTTAATAACCAGATAAACTATGACATTCAGGCGATGGGATGATAGCTCTGGTGATAAATTTTTTGACGTATAGGTTAGTAAGCTGATAAAAGATAAGAACTTGCTGATATCAATAAAAAAGTTTTGATGAATATTAATAGGATGAGGTGAATTTCGAAGGTGGATTAAAAGAGTTAGTGTGGTTGCAGGGTTGACACACCACCACCACCATCACCATCACTACCATCACCACCATCACCACCACCACCACCACCACCACCACCACCACCACAATCACCACCACCACCACCATCACCACCACCACCACCACTACCATCACCACTACCATCACCACCACCACCACCACCATCACTACCACCACCACCACCACCACCACCACCACCACCACCACCACCACCACCACCATCACCACCACCACCACCACCACCAGCACCACCACCACCACCACCACCACAATCACTACCACTACCACTACCACCACCACCACCACCACCACCACCACCATCACCACCATCACCACCATCACCACTACCACCACCACCACCACCATCACCACTACCATCACCATCACCACCACTACCACCACCACCACCATCACCACCACCATCACCACCACCATCACCATCACCACCACCACTACCATCACCACCACCACCACCACCACAACCCTTGCTGCCTTAACACGCGGAAGTGAGCCCTGCGAGACACACCTGCAATCATAAAGGTGGAGGATATGTGTTAATTACTCAGCCCACCTGCCAACTCACCTGCCAACATCATTACTTTAAAACGCATGAAAACAAGCATAGGAACACTAGACGACATGGGACAAAATATAGCACTTATGAAAACCTACCATCATAAAACTGCACTGCCTCTTAAATAAAACATGAGCCACTCACGTACTCTAATCCGGACAGTACGAGGGAGTGTACGCATTTAAACATAAAACAGGGTACAGAAACTCGCTCAACACACGAGATTTCTGTATTCTAGCGAGCACGATAGGGGAGGGACATGGAAGTATAGGACATGAGGCGCCGTCCCAACTCATTACGGAAGACAATACTGGCCGGCACAATAACACTTTGCCTCAAGTCCTTCCTTCACCAACCATCTGCGTCCCTCATTTACCTCCCTTTCCTCCCTCATTCTCACCAGACGTCCCAATTTCCTGCTCCATCCTTCGCTAAGTCATCTCTCTCTCTCTCTCTCTCTCTCTCTCTCTCTCTCTCTCTCTCTCTCTCTCTCTCTCTCTCTCTCTCTCTCTCTCTCTCTCTCTCCAAACACTGTATACGAAGATA
>JACEEZ010006526.1:27500-35000 GCA_016584305.1 Chionoecetes opilio
AGGGAAACACAGGGAAAGAAAATATATAGAGAAAAAAGGAGTCATGGTGAGCAAGAAATAAGATAAAAATGAGACGTTTGAGACAAAGAAAGACGAGAGGAAGACGTGAAAATGTAAGGGGAAGGAAAAAGAAAAAAGATACTAGGAGGTTGAAGTGAGAAGGACGTTAGGAGAAAACGAGATTGGAAGGAAAGAAAGGAGAAGTTAGAAATAGATAGAAGAAGTGAAGACAGATAAGAGGACATAAGATACACGGATACAAATCAAGAGGCTGTAATATTTCCGAAGAAAAAGGAAAAATGTGGGAGGTGAGACACAATAAATATGTAAGAGAGAGAGAGAGAGAGAGAGAGAGAGAGAGAGAGAGAGAGAGAGAGAGAGAGAGAGAGAGAGCGAGAGAGAGAGAGCGAGGAGCGAGAGCGAGAGCAGACAGCAGAGAGAGAGACAGACAGCGAAGAGCGACAGACGAGAGCGACAGAAAGCGAAGCACAGCCCAGTCTAGGCGAAAAGAGACGAAGCGAGAGGAACAAGAAGCAGAGCAGAGAGCCAACCCAAGAGGAGGGAGAGAGAGCGAGGGAGAGAGCAGCTGGTATTCTGGCAAAAATAGTAAAACGTACTAAAATCATTACTAAAATAGAGAAAAAGACAAAGAAAGAAAGGAAAGCACAGATTACTCCTCAGTCTTTAGGGGTAAAAAAAGAAGAAAGAATAGAAATGAGAAGAAAAACTTAAAAAAAAATTGTAATAGCAGCAAATGAGATCCAATCACCAAAGAGGTTGAGTACTTTGGCCTTTTCTTTGCCTTGGCGCAGGAGGCTGAGTTCTTCCTGGGATAAAAAGTTTCCCTAACAGCAAGGGAAAATTTGGGGAGAGACCAGACATTAAGGCAGGATGAACACCACCGATAAGGGATATTAGGAAGAAATAGGTACGAAGACTTTGTGTTAGTATGACGAGAAACAGAGAAGAGAACGAGAGAGAGAAGAAAGAGACAGACGAGAGACGACGAAGAGATAAGAGAGAGAGAGCGAGAGAGGAAAATACACGTAAACATTTTCAACTTCTCAAGGCATTTCTAAAGCTCCTTCCTCCTCCACCTCCACTTTCTCCTCCTCTTCCACCTTTTCTGCGGCCTTCTTCTCCTCTTCCTTCTCACTTCTTATTCCAACACCTCCATGTCTTCCTGCAGCCTTGTCACCCACTCATCTGCTGCCCCCAACCCCCCCTCCCTTAACCACCACCACCACCACCACCATCTTCTCCTACTCCACCACCATCCACCTCCTCCTTTTGTCCCTTTTTCTTTTACTTTTGTTCGAATTCCGCCACCGCCACCGCCACCGCCTCCTCCTTCCTCCTCCTCCTCCTCCTCCTCCTCCTCCTCCTCCTCCTCCTCCTCCTCCTCCCCTTCCCCTCCTCCTCCCCCTCCTTAGGTCTTCTGAAGGAATAGGACAGTTTCTATGCAGGTAAGGAGGAGGGTCGTGATAGATGGATATACAGAATTGAAAATATTGAATTCTCTCTCTCTCTCTCTCTCTCTCTCTCTCTCTCTCTCTCTCTCTCTCTCTCTTCTTCTCTCTCTGAAAGTGTATTTTTTCATCCTTTTCGCTTTTTTCCCTGGCTACTATAAAAATTTATGGAAGTCGAAAGCCGATGTTTACGTCTCGTCGCTGGATCGAAATGAAAGGAATAAAATTTGGTGCATACGGATCGAGGATTTATTATTCTTCGTGGTGGTGTGTGTGTGTCTCTCTCTCTCTCTCTCTCTCTCTCTCTCTCCTCTAATTCCCGTATCCCTTCATCACTTCGCCTTCCTAACGGAGTAGCTAAATAAAGTCTTCGTGTGGTGGACCGGCCAAAGAGAACGACCAACCTTGCTAATAAATCCCAAAACACCCTCGATGGCTTTCCTCTCTCCGTTATTCATCCAAGGGAACGAATGTCAACATATTCATCAACCAGAGATACAACAAATATAAATAATCGATCTTTTAATACATTCAACACATCCATATTCTAACCTCTATGACAGGAAAGCGGCCATTATCCTGCAATAAAAAATCAACCGTATCCACAATAAACCTCGAAGAAACAAAAGAGGAGCGTCAACAAAGCCTCCGGGATCCCTTTCGCGTGACATCCAATGCTTCGCCTCCTTATTAGCGAATCCCAATCTCACTAAGTAGGATTATTAGCAGCTCCTAATGCCCTGCTCTGTCGCACTCTTTTCCTTTGGGCGCTGCCGCACGCTAGCATTTCCCGAGTTGGAGGGAGGGAATGGAGGGGGAGAGGGATGGGAGAGAGAAGGAGGGAGAAGGGTGAAGGGAAAAATAGAGGTGAGGGAGATGAGATTCAGGGGACGAAACGGAAATTGAGACTTTGACAAACGATCTAGGAAGGGAGGAGGAGGAGGAGGAGGAGGAGGAGGAGGAAGGAGGAGGAGGAGGAGGAGGAGGAGGAGGAGGGAGGGAGAGGAGGAGGAGAAGGAGGAGAAGGAGAGAGAAGGAAGAGAGGAGGAGGAGGAGGAGGAGGGAGGAGGAGGAGGAGGAGGAGGAGGAGGAGGGGAGGAGGAGGAGGAGGAGGAGAAAGAATAGGAAAACAGGGACACAAGGAGACCTATTGGTCCATAACTAGGGATATTGTTGAACTACATACTACTAACTATCAACTACATCTAAGAGGACAGTTGGAAAATTATACAACGTCCCTAAAGAAGATAGGAACATGAAGTTCGTAGTGAAGAATGATAGATAGAAATATACTAACTACAACTACACTACACTAATCGATCCGGGGCTATAATAGAATTTCGCAGGTCAATACAAACCCATTACTTTACAGTGCGCGTCAAGTCTATTTTAAATGAAGGTTATTGTGCTGGCTTCGACATACATTTGCTGGTAATTGTTCATCGTATTCAAAAACAAAACTAACATTGAAATAATTTTTACGGGGAGATCTGTGATTGCAACGTTGACCGTCTCAGTTTTAAACCGTTATTTCTTTGTTGCCACTTGAGAAGCTCAAATAGGTTCTTTTGATTAGACATCAAATCCTTCTAGGATCTAAGGTTCTCCAATCAAGTCCCACGGATTCTACGATCCTTTAAGGAAAACATATTAAGTTTCCGCAAGTCCTCCCTTTCATAAGATGAATTTCGCAGAGATGGGAATTTGTTTGGTTGCTCTTTCTTTGCACATGATTCCAATTTGGCTTGAATCTTTTTACGAAACAGTGGCGACCAGAATTGAACGGCCATATTCCAAGTGGGCACCTAACAAGGACGTGTATAATTGTGTCATTACTTTCGGAGTTTTATGTTCAAAGTTACGTTTAATAAAGCCCAACATCATATTTGCCTTTTTACTGGCAGCTAGGCAATGCGAACTGGTTTTCAGATCATTACTGATGATGACACCTAGATCCTTTTCCTGCTGTACTTCAGTTAACGATTTATTTTGCATTTGATAGTTATAATTGAGGTTATCGTTGCCTATATGCATTACTTTACATTTATCGGAATTGAATTTTAATAGCTATTTATCACTCCAATCTGATAGTTTGTCTAGATCACGTTGTATGAGTTCGCAGTTTTCCCTAGTATATGCTTTACCGCCTAATTTGGTGTCATCTGCAAATTTCGATATTTTAGATACAAGTCCGCAGTCCAGATCAATGATATATATCAGAAAAAGAGTAGGACCCAAGACCGAGCCCTGAGGCACCCCACTAGTAACATCTAACCAATCAGATGCCTCGCCATTTATTACTACCCGTTGTTTACGATTTGAAAGCCAATCGCCAATCCATGAACATAATTGCTCTCCTAAGTTATGTGCCCTTAGCTTGGTCATAAGTCGCTTATGGGGAACTGTATCGAAGGCTTTCTGAAAATCAAGATATATTATATCCGAGGGAATTTTAGCGTCCCAGTTTAAATAAATGACTTTAAAAAAATCGAGTAGGTTTGTTAAGCAGGATCTCTTATTTCGAAATCCTTGCTGGGAGTTTAATATCGAGTTATTTTCATCAAGAAAAGACACCATTTTATCCCGCAATATTTTCTCAAATAGTCTAACAATCACAGACGTTAGAATAATTGGGCGATAATTACTTGCGAGGCTTTTACTCCCTTTCTTGAATATCGGTGTAACATTAGCAGTGTAACATTATTAGAGGAGGAGGAGGAGAAGGAGGAGGAGGAGGAGGAGGAGGATTACATAGGATTACATAGGAGTAACAGACACCAGGAGACCTATTGGTCCATAGCGAGGGTATCTGCTGAACTACATACTACTAACTATCAACTACTTGTAAGAAAACAGTTGGAAAATGATACCATGTCCCTAAAGAGGATAGGAACATGGAAGTTCCATAGTGCAGAATGATAGGATATGAAAAATACTAACTACAACTACCACTACCACTACAACTAATCGATACGGGGGACTAGATACGAATTCGCACTATCAATACCCATTTACTTTACAGTGTGCGTCAAGTCTGTTTTTGAATGTAGTTATTGTGTTGGCTCCGACAACATTTGCTGGTAACTTGTTCCATCGATCAACGACTCTAACATTGAAATAATTTTTACGGAGATCGGTGATGCAACGTTGACCGTTTAGTTTTAAACCATTATTTCTTGTTGTCACTTGAGTTGAAAGCTCGAATAGGTTCTCTTGATTAATGACATAAAAAACCTTTTAGGATCTTAAAGGTTTCTATCAAGTCCCCACGGATTTTCTACGATCCTTTAAGGAAAACATATTAAGTTTCCGCAGTCTCTCTTCATAAGATGAATTTCGCAGAGATGGAATTTGTTTGGTTGCTCTTCTTTGCACTGATTCCAATTTGGCTTGATCTTTTACGAAAACAGGGCGACCAGAATTGAACGGCATATTCCAAGTGCGCCTAACCAAGGACGTGTATAATTGTGTCATTACTTTCGGAGTTTTATGTTCAAAGTTACGTTTAATAAAGCCCAACATCATATTTGCCTTTTTACTGGCAGCTAGGCAATGCGAACTGGTTTTCAGATCATTACTGATGATGACACCTAAATCCTTTTCCTGCTGTACTTCAGTTAACGATTTATTTTGCATTTGATAGTTATATTTGAGGTTATCGTTGCCTATATGCATTACTTTACATTTATCGGAATTGAATTTTAATAGCATTATCACTCCAATCTGATAGTTTGTCGAGATCACTTTGTATGAGTTTGCAGTTTTCTCTAGTATATGCTTTACCGCCTAATTTGGTGTCATCTGCAAATTTTGATATTTTAGATACAAGTCCGCAGTCCAGATCGTTGATATATATCAGAAAAAGAGTAGGACCCAAGACCGAGCCCTGAGGCACCCCACTAGTGACATCTAACCAATCAGATGCCTCACCATTTATTACTACCCGTTGTTTACGATTTGAAAGCCAATCGCCAATCCATGAACATAATTGCTCTCCTATGCCATGTGCCCTTAGCTTGGTCATAAGTCGCTTATGGGGAACTGTATCGAAGGCTTTCTGAAAATCAAGATATATTACATCCGAGGGAGTTTTAGCGTCCCAGTTTGAATAAATGACTTTGAAAAAATCGAGTAGGTTTGTTAAGCACGATCTCTTATTTCGAAATCCATGCTGGGAGTTTAATATTGAGTTATTTTCATCGAGAAAAGACACTATTTTATCCCGCAATATTTTCTCAAATAGTCTAACAATCACAGACGTTAGACTAATTGGGCGATAATTACTTGCGAGGCTCTTACTCCCTTTCTTGAATATCGGTGTCACATTAGCAGTGTAACATTATTAGAGGAGGAGGAGGAGGAGGAGGAGGAGGAGGAGGAGGAGGAGGAGGAGGAGGAGGAGGAGGAGGAGGAGGAGGAGGAGGAGGAGGAGGAGAAGAAATATTTAGAGAAGGAAAGGAAAAGGAAAGGGAACAGGGAAGAGGAGCAGGAAAATGAAAAAAATTAATGATAGGAAGAAATGGAGAAAAGATATACACAAGACAATGCAGCATAAGAATTTTTTCAAGGAAATGCACTCCTCTTCATCACAATAGTGTCTTATAATACGCCATGGCACCCACACCCACACCCACTCCCACCCACACCCAGCCACCCACCCACCCACCCACCCATCCACACCCACCCACCCACCCACCCACCCACCCATCCACACCCACCCACCCATCCAACCCACCCACCCACCCACCATTCCACACCCACCCACCACCCACCCATCCACCCACCCACCCACCCACCCACCCACCCACCCACCCACCCACCCACCCACCCACACCCACACACACACACACACAAACACAACAATGCAAGGGTAATTAACATGGCTATTGTTTCAGTTACTTGTACGTGGGTCACAGAATACCAGAATTTTGAGGAGAGGAGAGGAGGACAAAGGAGGCGGCAGAGAGGGGAGAGACGGGGTGAAGTGACGGGCATGAGATACAAGGGAGAAGCAACCGGGGAGAGTTACAAGGGGAAGCAAGGGGAAGAGTTACAAGGGGAAGCAAGGGGAAGAGTTACACGGGGAAGCAAGGGGAAGAGTTACAAGGGGAAGAAGGGAAGAGTTACAAGGGGAAGCAAGGGGAAGAGTTACAAGGGAAGCAAGGGGAATGAGTTACAAGGGGAAGCAAGGGGATAGAGTTACAAGGGGAAGCAAGGGGAAGAGTTACAAGGGGAAGCAAGGGGAAAAGTTACAAGGGGAAGCAAGGGGAAAAGTAAAGGGGAAGCAAGGGGAGAGGTTACAAGGGGAAGCAAGGGGAAGAGTTACAAGGGGAAGCAAGGGAAGAGTTACAAGGGGAAGCAAGGGGAAGAGATTACAAGGGGAGGAGCAAGGGGAAAAGTTACAAGGGGAAGCAAGGGGAAGAGTTTACAAGGGGAAGCACAGGGGAAGAGTTACAAGGGGAAGCAAGGGGAAGAGTTACAAGGGGAAGCAAGGGGAAGAGTTACAAGGGGAAGCAAGGGGAACGAGTTACAAGGGGAAGCCAAGGGGCAAGAGTTACAAGGGGAAGCAAGGGGAAGAGTTACAAGGGGAAGCAAGGGCAAGAGTTCACAAGGGGACAGCAAGGGAAGAGTTACAAGGGGAAGCAACGGGAAAAACAAGGGGAAGCAAGGGGAAGAGTTACAAGGGGAACTGCAGGGGAAGAGTTACAAGGGGTAAGCAAGGGGAAGGAGTTACAAGGGGAAGCAAGGGGAAGAGTTACAAGGGGAAGCAAGGGGAAGAGTTACAAGGGGAAGCAAGGGGAAGAGTTACAAGGGGAAGCAAGGGGAAGAGTTACAAGGGGAAGCAAGGGGAAGAGTTACAAGGGGAAGCAAGGGGAAGAGTTACAAGGGGAAGCAAGGGGAAAAGGAAAAAAAGTAAAGAAATGGGAATAAATGAGACTTGTGTGAAAGAGTTGAGTTGGGTGCAGGAGGGAAGAACTATTTATAGGCAGGAAGGTCATAGTTATGTATATAGTGTGACGGGTATAGTGTC
>JACEEZ010006526.1:40000-52500 GCA_016584305.1 Chionoecetes opilio
TTTTTTTTTTTTTTTTTTTTTTTTTTTTTTTTTTTTTTTTTTTTTTTTTTTTTTTTTACATCTGTGCCTATAGCGCCTGTAGGCAGTGGTGATCCAGGGTTCAGATTTTAGGCTCTGGAGGTTCACTTGAGGGCTCTGATGGTTGGTCCTCGCCCGTGGTAGCGCAGGCAGGATTCTTAGAGTGACGTCTGTGATTAGAGGCTCATGCCGCCCCCCTGTGTCCTCCGATGCACTCGCAATCGAAGTTGATGGGCAGGGCATGTGGGTGTTCTTAGGCCACTCGACGGTGCAGAAAGGTTTTGGTTCTCTTCGGGGATCGAACTCGGGTCACCGAGAACGCCAGTCGGAGACGCTAACCACTCCACTACCGCCTCCCCTACTACTACTGCTACTACTGCTACTACTACTACTACTACTACTACTACTTTATTACTACTACTACTACTACTACTACTACTACTACTACTACTTCTTATGTCCCTTCCCAAACAGCCTCTCACGTCCTTTTCCTAACACTCTAGTATCTCTTGGTCCTCCAGCTACTCGTCCTCTACGCCCTTTTGCCTTCCTTTGAGTCACCGCGCATCTGGCAACACTGCTCCCTTAATCTCCTTGGCGGGAACTGTCTGAATTCATCTGTGAAAAAATTTATAACCAACGAGTGATATTTGATTTGGATAAACATAGGCACCTGACTGTCTATTGGTGCCTAGTTTAATTATTTTTCCCGTCTTTCATCTTTAGGTTCGTCAAAAGAAAGTTCTGCAAACGGAAATTCTCTGTACCAACATTACATTTCATTTCCTTCTGATCTTGTTAATGAAATTTACATAGGTAGTAAGTCAGGTAACTCTATAGAACCTTGTAAGGTAAAGGAGGGGTAGGAGAAGGAGGAGGAGAAAAGCAAGAGGTGAACTCGAATAAGAAAAAAATTTAAGAAGAAAAAGAAGATATTGAAGAAGAGACAAAATGAAGAGTTACTTAAAGAAGTGCAAAAGGGAGAAAGAGGATAGAGAAAGTATTCGATAAAGTCTCTCTCTCTCTCTCTCTCTCTCTCTCTCTCTCTCTCTCTCTCTCTCTCTCTCTCTCTCTCTCTCTCTCTCTCCTTCCTTGGCTGATTGGCCGCCACCATCACCCCCACCACTAAAACCCATAATGGCAATTACCTTTACTATCAACATCACCACCACAATAACAGTTATGACAACACCTTCCACCACCATTACCATTAACAATACCACGACCACCAACATGACTACTACTACTACTACTACTACTACTACTACTACTACTACTACTACTATTACTATTACTATTACTACTACTACTATACTACTACTACTACTACTATACTACTACTATTACAATCACTAGCTACAATACAACCACAACCACTCCCCATCTTCAAAGGACGCCAAAAACCATAACATTTGCATATTTTCGTTCAATCTGGATTAAAATCGTGCAAACATAACACGCCGTGCTTTTCCTTTTCCACTTCCCGCTCTTTTTACTCCACTTTCTTCCTTCTCGTTTGAATATTTCATTTCCCTTTCTCTTAGCCTTTCTTGCTCCTTTGTTTTCTTGCGTCTCTCTACTTTCCTTTTGTTTTCCCTCGTCCTCTTCCTCCTCCTTTGTAGTCCTTTGTAATCCTCTTCACATATTCACATGTTTTCTTTTTACTCATCCTCATCTTGCATGCTATTGTCTTATTCTCTACTTTGCATACAATGAATAGGGTGAGAAGGGGAGGAAAGGGAAAGGCGATAAAGGAGGAATTTCAAATAAACAGACACTAGCTGAGAGTTATGCAAGTAAAACAAAAAGTGAATGCAGGATATTGGAGGAGAAAGAGAGGATATTGCAGAGAGAGAGAGAGAGAGAGAGAGAGAGAGAGAGAGAGAGAGGAGAGAGAGAGAGAGAGAGAGAGAGAGAGAGAGAGAGAGAGAGAGAGAGAGAGAGAGAGAGAGAGAGAGAGAGAGAGAGAGAGAGAGAGAGCAATGGAAAACATACCATTAGGATAATTAACTAACTGAAGATGTTAAAATGCACACACACACAGGCGCTTTGTCGTGTGTGTGTGTGTGTGTGTGTGTGTGTGTGTGTGTGTGTGTGTGTGTGTGTGTGTGTGTGTGTGTGGGGGTGTGTGTGTGTGTGTGTGTGTGTGTGTGTGTGTGTGTGTGTGTGTGTGTGTGTGTGTGTGTGTGTGTGTGTGTGTGTGTGTGTGTGTGTGTGTGTGTGTGTGTGTGTGTGTGTGTGTGTGTGTGTGTGTGTGTGGTGTGTGTGTGCGTGTGTGTGCGGAGGCTCAAAACTCAGAAGACCGAGGTAAATCTTTCTGATCTGTATGTTCTCTGACTCGAGGTCGACATGTTTACATCGAAGAGAGAGAGAGAGAGAGAGAGAGAGAGAGAGAGAGAGAGAGAGAGAGAGAGAGAGAGAGAGAGAGAGAGAGAGAGAGAGAGAGAGAGAGAGAGAGAGAGAGAGAGAGAGAGAGAGAAGAGAGAGAGAGAGAGAGAGCGAGAGGAGAGAGAGAGAGAGAGAGAGAGAGGAGAAGAGAGAGAGAAAAAAAAAATCCATAGTGAAAGCAGGCTAGCAGAAGTGAAATAAAAATTATTCATGATGTGAGGAGGACAACTTCTTATGGAGTAAAAAAAATATAAATAAATAGCAAATATAAAAAACCTCGGGAGCCAATATTCTTGAGGAAAAAGCTGTGCCCACCAGCTGAGGCCACAGGTGGGCGCCTGCGTCAGGAGGTGAAAATACGTAAAGAAGTGATGGCTTGGGGGACAGATGCCTGATGACGCTAAGTGCCTTGTGGGGCGGGAAGAGAGGCGGAAGGCAGGGGAATGAGTATATAATAAGATTTGTTAACAGTTAAACAGTTAAATGCATATTAGCAAAATGATAATGACTAGAGCTGCACCCATAAAGAAACACTTGAAAAAGCCTTGTTCAATATCTGAACTCAAGAAATTATATGGCAGAGGATCACCAACAAGGCTTTTCAACTTCTTTCGTTCTGTCGATATTTTTCTTTCATTGAGACATCTGTAACACCCTTTTTTTTATTCTTTCATTGAGACATCTATAACACCCTTTTTTTTATTCTTTCATTGAGACATCTATAACACCCTTTTCTTAGAGTTAATGACAGAAGAATTAAACAATAATTCTCGTTTACGTAGACACTTCAATAACCGACATGCCAAAAATTAACAAGAAAATATCACTCAATCTCAAGTAAAACGGGAATCATGGCTTTAAAAATGTCTAAAAAATAAACAGAAAGCAGAGCCCATTAATATATATTATTCTTTGGATACACAGATGCTAGGGGGAGCAGCGATGTTGGGGGGATAGGTGGTGGAGGTGGAGTTAAAGTGGAGGTGGAGGTGGAGTTATAGGGGTATTGAGGAAGAGAGTGACATTGGAGGGTGTGTCTAAGGTGGTGGGGAGGAGGAGGAGGAGGAGGAGGAGGAGGAGGAGGAGGTAGGAGGAGGAGGAGGAGGAGGAGGTGCTGGAGGAGAGGAGGAGGAGGAGGAGGTGCTGGAGGAGGAGGAGAAGAGGAGGAGGAGGCGGTGCGGAAGGCCTGTCAGGATGTGGCCATCAGAGGGAGGTGACACACGTCTTATCACGCTGAGCCACATCATCTAATGCGATAAGTGGCAGATGGTTGGCAGGTGGCGCCCCCCTTTCCCCCCTGCTCGCACACCTGGTTAGGGCTCACCGTTCGCCTTGCTTCACTTTATCTCTCTCTCTCTCTCTCTCTCTCTCTCTCTCTCTCTCTCTCTCTCTCTCTCTCTCTCTCTCTCTCTCTCTCTCTCTCTCTCTCTCTCTCTCTCTCTCTCCTCAAAAAACACTATCTAATGCCTTTATATTCGTTACCTAAATATCAGTCTCGCCTACTTTCCCTTACTCCTAATTACTTCACCTAAAGTGTGCTGAAAATCCTATTCTTTAAGGGTCTAAAACTCTGTGAAAAGAGAACATTGCTTATATCTTTGAATTTATTGTCCTTATCTTTTAAGGTAATTAAACGGCTGTGAAAAGAAAGAAACGATGAAGTGGTAGAGTGGAGAAGCAAGAAGAGAGAGGAGAGAAGATGGGAGAGAGGAAATGAGGGAGAGAGAGAGAGAGAGGAGAAGAGGAGAGAAGGAGAGAGGAGAGAGGAGACGGAGAGAGGAGGGAGCGAGAGAGCGAGAGAGAGAGAGAGAGAGAGAGAGAGAGAGGAAGAGAGAGAGAGAGAGGGGAGAGAGAGGAGAGAGAGAGAGAGAGAGAGAGAGGAGAGAGAGAGAGGAGGGGAGAGGAGAGCGAGAGAGAGAGAGAGAGAGAGAGAGAGAGAGAGAGAGAGACGAGGAGAGAGAGGGGAGAGGAGACGAGAGCGAGAGCGAGGGGAGAGGAGAGAGAGAGAGAGAGAGAGAGAGAGAGAGAGAGAGAGAGAGAGAGAGAGAGAGAGAAAAGAAACAAAAAGAGGTATGCGTGAGTGAATAAGAAAATGAGTGAGTGTGTGAGAAAGAAATATAATAATTGAGTAAGTGAAAGTAAGGATAGCTAAGGGAAAAGAGGAATTGGATAGTTGGTAAATATATGAAAAGAGGGAAGGCGGGAAGAGCACGGAAGAAGGGAGGACAGAGGGAAAGGCAGATATGGAAAATGTAATAAGCTGATTGGAGGGAACATAGTGAAGTGATTGGGCCTGAGTGTGCGAGGAAGGGAGGGCGGGAGTGAAAAAGTAAGCATGAATTATGAAATGTAAAATATAAAAGGCTGATGTGAACGAGAGAATAGTTGAATAAGAGCTGAGGTGTGAGTGCGTGAGTGAGTGATTGAGTGAGTGAATGTAAGGTAGTTCAGTCATATACCCATTGAAGTATAATTCTCACCACCCCACCACACACTCACGCACTCTCTATACAGCCAGCACCACACCACATCACACCACACCACCAGCACTTTTCTCTCTCTCAACCACACCAGACACTTTAACACCACACCACCACAGCATCACCACTACATCACAGGATCACACACACACACACACACTCTCTCTCTCTCTCTCTCTCTCTCTCTCTCTCTCTCTCTCTCTCTCTCTCTCTCTCTCTCTCTCTCTCTCTCTCTCTCTCTCTCCATCACCCGCGCACACTCCCGCTATCTCTCTTCATCACAACAGCGATCACCAGGACAGGTAATTTGGTTCACGGATCGGAAAATCGGTCACCAGCGGCGGCACAATAACCATTCACTAAATCACAAGTGCACATTAAATCAATCCCAATAACACTCATTTATAAAGGGGAAAGTTAAATTAATACCTCTTCAAAATTTACTTCTAATCACATGTCATTTACTCTCCAAGGTTGATTTTTTAGTATAATTTTCCTCTTCTAACGTTCAATAAATGCTGTAAATGTTTTAATGCGTAACTTGATAAAAAAATGATGCAGGTAAATGTAGGTGCATTCCACTCAAACGTAATTTATCTCAGTGTTAAAACAACTTCAATATACTAATGGATATATAACTGAATACTCGTGCATACTTCTACCCAAATAAATATATATACGTATACTCAGTTCTTTACTTTCAAACATACATTTTCTCTACCATTGCACTGAGTTCTTGGATTCAGAAGCCTCTCACTGTCTCTTATCTAAATTGCCTCGGTGTTAAAGGGAGGGAAACAGGGATTCTAGAAAGGGAGGTGCTGGTACTGAGGATTATCACTGCCTTTCCTCAATTGACTTTCCCTTTATCTTTCTCCATCTCAATCTCTTTCCGTCCTTTCTTCCTTCTTGTAGTTCGCTCGAAACAAGAAAATGCAATCAGAAGGTCTTTCCTCACCCTCTTTACTTGCCAATCTGAGAATTAAAAGTCGCAGGAGAGCAAACTGAATTCCTTTTACCAGCAATCACTGCGTCCTCTCTCTCTCTCTCTCTCTCTCTCTCTCTCTCTCTCTCTCTCTCTCTCTCTCTCTCTCTCTCTCTCTCTCTCTCATCTCGTTTATTTTGCTCTCTCATTTTTTGTCTCCCATTTCAAGTCATTATCTGTTCTCAATTGATTACCTTCGCTTCGCTTTTCCATTCCCTTTCATTCCCTGTTTGCCTTTTTTCCTTTGCTTCCATAAAGTATATATTTCCCTTCGGACTCATTTCTTAAAGTGGTGCATTTATCTTTTCTCCTATCTTACTCGCTTATATGTCAGAAATCATCTCTCTCTCTCTCTCTCTCTCTCTCTCTCTCTCTCTCTCTCTCTCTCTCTCTCTCTCTCTCTCTCTCTCTCTCTCCTCTCTCTCTCTCTCTCTCTCTCTCTCTCTCTCTCTCAATTTCTCTTCTCAGGAACTCCTCAGTCTTTTTTTTTTTTTTTTTTTTTTTACATCACAAGGAACTGGCCAAGGGCACAACAAAAATGGGTAACACAAAGCCCGATTAGTTGTCAGTCCCTATAAAGAAGACAGTAAGAAATAAAATAAAAACAGAGGGGTAGGCCAATTTAGTTCGGGAGGGTCTTGTTACTCTCTTTTGAAAAGATGTTCAGTCATAGGAAAGTGGAAAAATAGAAACAGGAAGAGAGTTCCAGAGTTTACCAGTGAAAGGGATGAAAGAGTAAAGATACTGATTAACTCTTGCATTAGAAGATGGCCAGAATAGGGAATTGAGAATGATAGAAAGTCTTGTGCAGCGAGGCCGCGGGAGGGGGGGAGGCATGCAGTTAGCAAGTTCAGAAGAGCAGTGAGCATGAAAATAACGGTAGAAGAGAGCAAGAGAAGCAGCATTGCGGCGGTGATTTAAAGATTGAAGACAGTCAGTCAGAGGAGAGGAGTTGATGAGACGAAAAGCTTTTGACTCAACCCTGTTTAGGAGAGCTGTATGAGTGGATCCTCCCCAAACATGTGAGACATACTCCATGCATGGGCGGATAAGGCCCCTGTAGAGAGCAAGCAATTTGGAGGGAGAAAAAAAAGGACGCAGACGCCACAGGACACCTAACTTCCTAGAAGCTAGGTGTCCTGTGGCGTCTGCGTCCTTTTTTTCTAAAGTCTAAAACTCTTTCCCGCGTCACAACCCAAACACTCTCCTTGAAACTCTCCCTTGACTCTCCTTCTCCCTTTCCTTCCCTTGCTTGTTTCTTCTTCAATCTCATTTACCTGTCTGTCTGTCTGTCTGTCTGTCTCTCACCCACTATTACACAACCACACTCACGCACGAGGACAATTTCGCGACAGTCTTCACAAAAAGGCGCCAGATCAGAAAACTTGCCTAAGACTTGCGTTGGAAATAACATCAGCGGAGATTGATGGAGTGAGGCGATGGAATTTGAGATTGTGAGGAAAAAAAGAGAGATGAAAGAATGGAAATGAATAGAAGAAGGTGAATGTGGACGAAGGGAATAAATAAGGAGAGTTAAAAATAGGAGGAGGAGGAGGAGGAGGAGGAGGAGGAGGAGGAGGAGGAGGAGGAGGAGGAGGAGGAGGAGGAGGAGGAGGAGGAGGAAGAGGAGAGGAGGAGGAAGATGAAGAAAAAATAGGGGAGAGAAGGAGGAGGAGGAGGATTACATAGGATACATAGGAGTAACGACACAGGAGACCCTTTGGTCCATGAAAGCGAGGGTATCTGCGAATACATACTACTAAAACTATCAACAAAGAGGAGGAGGAGAGATGAGGAGAGGAGAAAGAGGGCAAATATGCGATGATGATACTAGATAGCAAAGAAAAAAAAATCAGGACGAAAGAAAAGTAAGAAAACAATACTGGAAAAGATGAAGATGAGAACGAAATGGAACTCCACTGGCAAAGAAAAATGTCAGGAAATTGAAAAAACGGAAATATAGGTTGAGAGAACGAAAGACATAACAAAAACAAGACGATGAAGATGAAGAGACTGGGAAGAGTTAAGAGTCAATAAACCACAAAAGCATTTCTAACTTTTGTAACGGAAAGAAACTAAGACTTTGCAGGGGTCTTGAGAGAGAGAGAGAGAGAGAGAGAGAGAGAGAGAGAGAGAGAGAGAGAGAGAGAGAGAGAGAGAGAGAGAGAGAAGAGGAGAGAGAGAGAGAGAGAGAGAAGAGAGAAGAGAGAGAAGGAGAGAGAGAGAGAGAGAGAGAGAGAGAAGAGAGAGAGAGATAGAGAAGAAGAGAGAGAGAGAGAAAAGAGAGAGATAGAGAAAAGAGGGAAAGATAGCGAAAAAAATGGATAGAATTAGACAAAGGAGGGAATGGAGGAGAGGGATTACTGGAGGAGAAGGAGGGGAATAGCTAATGAAGTGTTAGAAGGAGCAAACATCATTAATGGGGAAGAAAAACAAAGATGATTGGAATAATTACTCTTCGCTAATTACTTCATCACCATCGTCTCCTTCTCCTCATCCTCCATTCCTTCTGGTCGTATCATCGAATGAGAATGCTTATCATCTTGGTATATAACTTTTTCGGTTTATTTTCATATGGTTAGTTAGTTTCTTTTCATTTGCCTCTTCCACCTCCATCTCTTACTATCCTAAAACATTCTCCCGTATTCCTATTTAGTTTTCATTTCATTCACTGTCATTATTTTTTCTCATTTCAGGGCTACATCATCAACATCATTTCCTTTCCAGTTTTTTTCTTTCCCCTTTCTTTGCCCCTCAGTCCCGCCTTTCCCCTCGAGGCGACGCTTGACAATAACAAGGGGAGCCTCGAAGTGAGAGAAGCCTCAGTGAGAGAAAAAAAAATGTTTGCTTCATAAGACGTGAGGTGACGCGAGATAAAGATGCATTTTTAATGAATAGCATTGAAGTGTGTACAATGCGGTGGGAAAGTGTACAGGTCTCTCTCTCTCTCTCTCTCTCTCTCTCTCTCTCTCTCTCTCTCTCTCTCTCTCTCTCTCTCTCTCTCTCTTCTCTCTCTCTCTCTCTCTCTCTCTCTCCCCCCTTCTCTCTGATAAATGATGTTCTCTGTTCTATAAGCAAAGTTGTGCTAGTACCAAAAAATAATGACACGAAATATATATAGAAAACACACACACATACACACACACACACACACACACACACACACACACACACACACACAGCCTATCAGCATCACCCTTTACCTCCCCTCTGCCGCCCTTAGCACCTCCCTGTCACTCTGCCAGCCCCTGTCAAGCCTGGCCAGCGTTCTCGTCCCCCGAGAGAACAGAACCAAAGAGTCGTTAATGAAAGGACTCGAATCGACCATTTATTGAGCCTCTGTATATACGAGTCGTCCATTTCGTTTGCCCTGGATGTGTAATCATGTGTTGCCGACGCCTGTCATTCATCTCGCCCGCCCGTTGGGAAGAGAGGGGCAGCTTAGAAGGGGGACGGCATCCCGTCATTCAGAAAAGGCGTAGTTTTTGTTTACTAGTTCATTTTCTTCAGTTCATCTAACACAATTACTGTACGGGTTACTTTCGATATGTCAGTCACCTATTTTGAGCTTTATCTGTAAATCAGTCGCTCAAACACCGTCAATCGTGATCTTCGTCGTCATAATTAACACTTTTTTTTATATGCATGGAAGCAGTACATGTTTCATTAGTTACCAACAGGCAGCTTGGTGCTTTGTTGGTCTCTGGTTTAGTTAGTCTGTGGATGAATCAGCCATTACATGAATAAAAAACCCTGGTTGTGTATAAGAAAATTTCACGATGGATTTTCAGACTCATGATACAATATATTTTGAGGTAACGCTTAGGGATGTGTGCGTGCGTGCGTGCGTGCGTGCGTGCGTGCGTGCGTGCGTGCGTGCGTGCGTGCGTGTGTGTGTGTGTGTGTGTGTGTTTTCTCTCACTATTTTGCTCCTTAACGCACTCAAACACAAGTACTATCCATGTGGTAACTGTAAAACCGGGAATAGGAATCGAACCCCAGATAAACGGCACCGGTTCGCAACGCAACACTAAAAGCTAACCCTCCGCGACTGACGGCGTAACAAATCAGATCACAAACCAAACAACGAAAGGAAAACAGAATCAGTGGGTCTGAAAGGCTCATCTCCTCGATAGAGCCATCCGACAAAAGTGCAAGACCAAGTGGCCGTTGCGCTAAGACCTATTTTGGCGCAACACAACTTAGGACCATCGAGGCTTTGCGAGACTACGGACTGGCGACGCAGGAGGACGGCGAAGAGAAGAAGGAGGAAGAGGAAGAGGAAGAGGAAGAGGAGGAGGAGGAGGAGGAGGAGGAAGAGGAGGAGGAGGAGGAGGAGGAGGAGGAGGAGGAGGAGGAGGAGGAGGAGGAGGATTACATAGGATTACATAGGAATAACAGACACCAGGAGACCTATTGGTCCATGACGAGGGTATCTGTTGAAAAGAGAGGAGGAGGAGGAGGAGGAAGAGAAGGAGAAGGACATTAACGAGATAGATAGAGACAGTAGAGGATGAGAACAAGAACGCTAAGTATAATGTAAAAAGACTCACAAAGATAAATAGATGAGAGAGATATGAAGAATCAGCTGCAGAATAAAGTGAGACATAAGCAAAATCCTGAAAAAAAAACGACAGCGAGAATACAAAAATGACGCAATAAGTACGGAAATAAAAGTGAAAAAAAAATCCAGAGTCGCAGTGCAGCCTTTTTTCTCCTCTCAGAACAAGCAGCGTCAGGATAATTTTCATTTTGCGTTAAAAGTTTTGATGAAAGGAAGCCACTAAGGGGAGGCGGGGAGCACTAATGAGTCGCCGCTGCCCCATACAAGTACACGCCCCTTCCCCCCCGAGGAAATAAGGTCCAGTTTTGTAGCCAATGAAGACTCCTGATTAGGACGGTATCCGCGTCCCCTGACTGTTCCTTCAAGCCTCAAAGGGAACCAGGTAATTACTGGTCATCACTTATGTCCCTGTGTTCACCTGGTCGAGAGAGAGAGAGAGAGAGAGAGAGAGAGAGAGAGACGAGAGAGAGAGAGAGAGCGAGAGAGAGAGAGAGAGGAGAAGAGAGAGCGGAGAGCGAGAGAGAGAGAGAGCGGGGAGCGAGCGAGAGCGAGAGCGAGCGAGAGCGAGAGCGAGGAGGAGCGAGAGCGAGAGCGAGAGAGAGCAGATCGGGGAGAGAGGAGAGAGAGAGAGAGGGAGAGAGAGAGAGAGAGAAGAGAGAGAGAGAGAGAGAGGGAGAGTTGGAGGTGCATAGGTGAAGGTAAGAAGGAAGAGTTTTATAACGGTGAGCAACGTGAAAGAAATGTGTAATTCTGTCTTTGAATCAGTATCTTTTTTTTTTCTTTTTTTTTTCTCTCTCTCTCTCTTCTCTCTCTCTCTCTCTCTCTCTCTCTCTCTCTCTCTCTCTCTCTTCTCTCTCTCTCTCTCTCTCTCTTCTCTTCGATCCAATTGCAATGCGATGGCTGAATAGAGCAGTGTGATCATGGCGCTGGTTTAATAAAACACACACACACACACATACACACACACACACACACACACACACACACACACACACACACACACACACACACACACACACACACACACACACACACACACACACACACACGACATCTGAACAAATAATGAAAAACTCCCAGGTTCAAGAATCAGCAAATTGTTACGAAATCAGAAATCAAAAAAGGAAAGGAAGAGGAGAAACCAAAAGTGTCATTTGTCAATCTCTCGCTTTTTTATTCTTTTTTGACTAAAGTGACGTTCCTTCAGAAACCACATGAGACGTGAGGAGAGAAAAGGGATAGAAACCTGAGCTATGGAGACAAATGGAGAGGCGAAAAAAATATAAAGATGTGAAGAAAACTAGAAAGAGCATTGAAGAAGGAGAAGGAAAAAGAAGCAGGAAGAGAAAGAGGAGGACGACAATGCCAACGATGAAGACAAGGAAAAGAGAAGGATGGAGATATAAAAAAGGAGGGACAAGTAAGGAGGAAGAGGAATACAAAGGAAAAAGCAAACAACAGCCTACCACTACTCACTACCTCTCCAACGTATGCAGACCTCTAAACCCAACAAATAAATTCCATCACCCCCACACCTGCCTTTTCACTCCCCCAAGACACACACACACACACACACACACACACACACACACACACGCACACGCACACGCACACGCACACACACACACACACACACCTCCATTCCACCTGACAGAAGAGTGATTATTTCATTGCACAAGCACTAACGAAAACTGCATTCACCGTTAATTCTTACTTTCCCACACACTAACGACCTTCTTAACTCAGCGTGACCAGGACGTGGACAAGGAGGACAAGGAGGAGGAAGAGGAGGAGGAGGAGAAGGAAGAAGAGGAGGTGCAAGTGGTAGTGGCGGCATAAAGAGAAGGGGAGGAGACGAGAAAGCAACGAGAAGCAGAAAAACGATGGTTAGGAGGAGGTGGAGGAGGAGGAAATAGTGGTGGAAGTGGAGGAGGTGGTGGAAGAGGAGGAGGAGGAGGAGGAGGAGGAGGAGGAGGAGGAGGAGGAGGAGGAGGAGGAGGAGGAGGAGGAGGAGGAGGAGGAGGAGGAGGAGGAGGAGGAGGAGGTGGAGGAGGAGGGGGAGGAG
>JACEEZ010006526.1:57500-62500 GCA_016584305.1 Chionoecetes opilio
GAGGATAGAATAGATAATTATAAGCAATATGGGTTATTCGGTAGAAGGGAGAGAAATATGGGCAATGGAAGGCAACAGGGACATAGAGAAACAGTGATTAGGTAATGAAAAGAGGACGAATAGAAGAGGATACAACTATGGATAAAGAGGAAGGATTGATAGAAAAAAAATTGTGAATGAAGGAAAACATTAACGAGAAGTGGAATGGGGAGAACAAAAGTTGGAGAGATTCAATGGAGAAAGAGGAGCAGCGGGTAAAAGTTGGAGAGACTCAATGGAGAAAGAGGAGCAGCGGGTAAAAGAGACAGAGGAGGAGAGGAAATGAAGGGAATAAGAATGGACGATTAGAAAGGAGAAAGAGAAGCGGGAATAATGAGGAGGAGGAAAGAATAAAAGTAAAGGAGAAATAAAACCTTGACTAGGAAGGAAGGCAAGCGGACACAAGTAGTTAGCAAGTCGAGCAAGAAATGAGGGAAATTAAGCCCAAAAGAGAATTAAATAAGCTAAGAAGAAAGAAAAGTATGATGGAGGATTTAATGGCATCGCAAAACATGTCCTGCTCAGATGAAGACAGGTAATGCAGGTAAGGACACACGCCAGAAGATGGTTAGACGTTGTGTTTATCTGTCTCCTAACTCCTTCAGGCCTAGAACGTAATTTCCATTGTAATTTGGGCACTTTGACTATTTTAATGAGTTATAAGCAGTATTCTTTAGCTATGACCTGTTTAGTATCCTTGTCCACTAGCAAATTTGGTATATTGAGGTACTTTTCGTAATTCCATGACTGACAGTAGACTATTTTCATACAGTAAAGGAAAGATCTGGCGTGAAGAGGTTAAACTTTTGTGTCTCTGTTCTGTTGTTTATCCAAAAGCCAGAAACAGATATGCAAAATCACAGAAATACAGCAGCATTCACGTCCACAAAACTCATTAATAATTACCGTGCTTCGATAATTACAGGTAAACACAAGTGAAATACGTAGATTGATCGAATACTGAATAGTGTTTTATACGCAGACGAATGTAAGGAAAAACTGGAATTCATAAGTTACGATTGAAGAAAACCTTGAGCCCTTAAAGAATGCAAAAATATACATAGAGATAAGTAATAAAATGCTTCTCCGGATACACGAGACAATGACACCACTACAAAAAATAGTCTCCTCCAAAAGACCAAGAAAAATAATATATGTAACTACACGCACACAAAAAGTTTAAACACGTAAGATGAAGATGAGTTGTCTCCTGCAGAACATGTGGAAAAAACTTGTTGTATAAACTTAGTGGATAAACTTAGTGAGTAAACGCAGCCTTTTACCACCCAACGACTGCTAATCCAACACCTTCTTCTCCTAAGCTTCACCAGACAGAACGCGGGATGAATGTAGGAGATGAGGAAGAAAATAAAAGAAATTGATGACGAGAAGACAAAAGGTGGAAATGTAGGTACGAATTATTAAGATGACAGGTGGAAAATCGAAATGAAAAGAGGCAACTAAAAATTAAAATGGAACAAAGTAACAAGGAAGAGGACTACAAGGAAGAGAGAAGCGAATTGATGAGCGGCAAGGGAAAGAAATGGATGAAAGAATGCTGATGGAAAATAGGTTAGATGAAAAAAAAGAGAGTTGCTATGAGGAAGATGGAGATGAGAGGAGATAAGGAGATGACTGAAGACTTTGATGGCAGAGAAGAAAAGTAGTTGGAAAATGAAGGAGGAGGAGGAGGAGGGGGAGGGGGAGGAGGAGGAGGAGGAGGAGGAGGAGGAGGAGGAGGAGGAGGAGGAGAGAGGAGGAGGAGGAGGGAGGAGGAGGAGGAGGAGGAGAGGGAGGAGGAAAGAGAGAGGAGGAGAGAGAGGAGGAGGAGGAGGAGGAGGAGGAGGAGGAGGAGGAGGAGGAGGAGGAAGGAGGAGGAGAAGAAGAGGAGGAGGAGGGAGGAGGAGGAGGAGGAGGAGGAAGGGAAGAGAGGAGGAGAGAGGAAGGAAGGATGGGAGGAGCCAATGTAATGGAGAGAAAGGAAGTTAAAAATAACAAGTGTTGGTGGTAAAAGAAAGGAAGGAGAAGTAAGAAGAATTGGTGGGAGAGACCGAGTGTGAGAGAGACGAAGCGGCGAGACAAGTAATAAAAGAGAGACGATGGAAACAGGCACTGAAGGAAGAAGCCATGAGGAAGGATAAAAGAAAGAAAAAAGAGTTAAACCTGAAAAATACCACCAGAGAAAACAAGGAAGAAAATAAAAATACGAGATAGAATATAGACAAAAACATAGGGAAGGTAGAAACAACAAGGAATAAGAATGAGTAAAAATGCGTGAAGGGGGAAAAAGCGGAAAAGAGAAAACGAATTGCTACAAAAAAGAGGGAAGGAGGAAAGGAGGGAAATAAGACTGGGAAAATAGAGAAGGTGGAGGAAAGAGTGGAGAAGAAATAGAGGGACGACAAGAGTAATAAAAATTGAAAGTGAGACAAATTTCACGGCGAAAAGACAAAAATATAAAAGTGTTTCCTCCTCGTTGGTTTTAGAAGAGAAAAAGGGGCGGGCGCGAGCAAGACAAATACCAAAGAACGGGGAAAAAAGTTTGAAATAAAGACCTTGACATAAGGAACATGAGAAACGATATTTGTTAGAGTAAAAGGAAATATTCGAGAGCAATTTAGCGAAGGAGAATATAAGATAGATGGATGAAGGTGGGAATGTGGGAACAGAGAGACATTAAGGCTAGGCGGAGAGGAATGAAGGAAAGGAAAGGAAAGTAAGATAGACGGTTAAAGAAGAATACAGAGACAGTCATGCATAAAAGAACACAGACAAATGGACACAACATTGCGGAAGAATGCGAGAAAAATGCTACACAGAGACAGACTGACAGAAACATTAGATTAAACAAGAGGAAGAGCAGAGAAAGACAAATGGCTATTAACACGCACGCACGCACGCACGCACGCACGCACGCACGCACGCACGCACACACGCACACACGCACGCACGCACCCACACACCACACACACACACATACACACACACATATATCATTTTAATCGTGTTGGCAGGGGTGATTATTCTATTCTCTACTGCAAAATTTGGTCTGTTGTATATTTTCATTGACTGATAGAACAACCTTTTTCTTTTCCCTTACATGTGGTCTTGCTTTTACATTTATATATGTGATTCAGTAATTAAGTAGATACAAATAAATAGATAGATAGTCATAATAATAAGTATATAAGATGAATTAATAAATGACGATAGAAAAACTGCCAAAATTGCTAATCAAAATCAGTTAATATATATATTTGTTTTATACACGCGTAGCTTGTTCCCACATGTGTAGATTTCCATCACAAAATATGCAGAATCAAAAAATGTATTTCAATGAGGTGAATGTGAGTGAATATTAGAGGAATATGACAAAAAAGTAGCTAAAAGTTGCAGGAAATGAAATACAGTTTAAAAAGGTAGAACATGAAAAACTTGGGCTATGGAAGTAATATCTAATTATAGAGGGAAAGGGGAGGAAAGTAAAACAGGAGTAAAGAAAACTAGAAATTATGCGGATTAATAAGCAAAAAGAGAAGTAGAAATTAAGTCACTCAAAACGAGAACAAGGGAACCAAACACTAGTACTGTACTCACTCTTCCCATCGGCTTTTCGGAATCTGAAAAAAAATGTAATTGCAGTGCTATCATTATCATTATTGTTATTGTCATTACTACTATCATTATCACACCACTATAATGACCATGTTCAATATTACATTATCATCGACTCTCTCTCTCTCTCTCTCTCTCTCTCTCTCTCTCTCTCTCTCTCTCTCTCTCTCTCTCTCTCTCTCTCTCTCTCTCTCTCTCTCTCTCTCTCTCTCTCTCTCTCTCTCTCCCCCGTCGGTTCCTTACGTTGCCTCATAAATCAGGAGCAATCAGGAGTGCGCCCTCCCTCCCCCGCCATCACATTTGCGACACTGGTAACAACGCACAAATTACGGCGTTGTTGAGAATGGTTATGAGGTGTGAGGAATGAGGCGATGAGGAGAGGCGGAAGTGTAGGGTGAGTTCATGAGGGGTTGGTATGGTGATAGCGTAGTGATAGTGGTAGTGGTGGTGGTAGTAGTACGTAGTAGTAGTAGTAGTAGTAGTAGTAGTAGTAGTAGTAGTAGTAGTAGTAGTAGTAGTAGTAGTAGTAGTAGTAGTAGTAGTAGTAGTAGTAGTAGTAGTAGTAGTAGTAGTAGTAGTAGTAGTAGTAGTAGTAGTAGTAGTAGTAGTAGTAGCAGATATTGATGTTATGCTATTGTTATTATTTCATTATTATTACTAACATTATTCCTACTGCCACTTTTACTACTACTATTACCATCACCACTACTATTACTTCTTCTACTAATACTACAGTCACTATTACACTAATACAATGACCACGACTTCTGTTTGTAAATGAAGAGAACAGAAAACTCTTAAGTTCCTCCCATATGAAGCCTTTGTGAAATAGCTTGGAATCTTATGCGTACCTATAATTTCTCTGAGGAAAAGTAAAGTGAAGGAAAGAGGGACATAACAAAACTGGTTAGGGAAATATGATAATACACAAATTGATTATAGACGCAAGAGGAGCAAACACGTCATCAAACAAGACACAGGTGGGCGAGTCCTTCAACGTGACTCGACAAGCATTGCCACTCCTGCGGTCCCAATGCTCGAACGCGCCTTGTCAACGCAACTTAAAAGCACACATACACACACACATTCACACACACACACACACACACACACACACACACACACAGATACACACATGCACATGCACACACACAAGCGCACACACACAAACAAACACACACATGTGATAGGGAAAGATAAAACGCTGAAATCACGAGATAAACTTACAGAGGAAAAAAGATTAAGGCATAGACAGGTAGGTAGATGGATAATCAAATAGGTAAATACAGGTAAAGTAACACAGCATGGGTGACAGGCAGGTAACAGGACAGGTAGAAACACACATT
>JACEEZ010006526.1:67500-72500 GCA_016584305.1 Chionoecetes opilio
CACAGGTCAAACTCCGGGTGACGCCGCACGTGCGCACGTGCGGCGGGTTTCTACGGGCTCGCTCGTCCCTCGCCGATTAAGGCGTCTTACTGGTATCTCTATGTTATACTATGTTATACCTCATGTTATATACTATGTTATATACTATGTTATATACTATGTTATATACTATGTTATATACTATGTTATACCTCATGTTATATACTATGTTATATACTATGTTATACCTCATGTTATATACTATGTTATATACTATGTTATATACTATGTTATATACTATGTTATATCTCACACAAGAGCGATTGAGAATTATAGAGTGGATGAGAAAGAGTAAAGCAGAGAAGGTATAGAAGAGGAGAGTTAAGGGTTAAGGGTATAGCAGTGAAGGAAAGACTTGGAGGAATGCGAGGAGAATAATAAGGGATATTATTAAAAGGTGAGACGACGAGTCAAGGGAAAGAAAAGAAAAAAAAAGTGAAAGAGAAATGGAAGACGGTAAGAATATATTAGAAAGCGAAGATAAAAACAGGTAAAAAGAATTAAAGAAAGAAGAGAAACAAAAGAAGGAATATTATATTTTACAAAAACTATCGAAAATACGGAGAGAGGAGGGGTGAAGAGAGAGAGAGAGAGAGAGGAGAAGAAGAGAGAGAGAGGAGAGAGAGAGAGAGAGAGAGAGAGAGAGAGAGAGACCAGCCGCTCCTTCCCTTCCTTAGAGACAAAAATATTTCTGGCACACTACTGAGGGAGGGGGTGAAGGAGGGAGGTGAGGGGAAAGAAGGAGAGGAGGGAGGAGGAGAAGGATTAAGAGAATGGGGAAGTAGGACGCGTAATAATGGGCGCCACTCTAGATGTATAAACAGATGTGACCACTTTATTGAACGCCCTCACACCCTGCCTGGAGGAGGAGGAGGAGGAGGAGGAGGAGGAGGAGGAGGAGGAGGAGGAGGAGGAGGAGGAGGAGGAGGAGGAGGAGGAGGAGAAACATAAGGAGTCTGTAATGGCCGGTCAACCTACTCAAGGCAAGTCCTGTTTATCCCTATCCATCTTCTATCTATCCTCTTCACCTCATTTTTTACCGGAATATATCACTCACCATCAGCGACCTCATTATCACGTCTCTTCTTCTCGTTTCCTTTTTCCGTCTTTCCTGTCTGTCCCTCCATTTCTTGATGTATCCTCTCTCTCTCTCTCTCTCTCTCTCTCTCTCTCTCTCTCTCTCTCTCTCTCTCTCTCTCTCTCTCTCTCTCTCTCTCTCTCTCTCTCTCTCTCCCTTACTTCATATATTCCTCTTTTATCTTGCATTCTACTCCTTCACTTCTCTTTTTGTTTTGCTTCCCTCATTCTCATTCTCGCTTTCTAGTTCTTCAGCAGGTTTTTTTTCCTTTTTTCCTCTGGTCTTGCGCTCTAGAGAAAAATATTCCTTCTCTTCCCCCTTTCTCATCTTTACCTCCTAAGTCTCATTCTTTCTCTCCTACATTCCACTTTCCCTAATCCCTCTCTCTCCTTCCATTTGAGTACTCCCTCTCTCTTGGTCTGGTCCACCCCGACTCCTTTATCGCAATGTAAAGCGAAAATCATGTAGGCGAATCACACCACGATAGAACAATACCATTAAAATGAAACAGTTAGGAGTGGAAAAGAAGACCATCAAGGGACAGTTCAAGGAAACAACTTGGAATAAGATGAATACAAGGAATAAGAGTAAATAAATGCTAGTCTATCCTCCAAAATATATAACAACTATAGTATTTTCTATTTGGTGCCTAAAGCTTTCATATACTTGTACAGAGAGAGAGAGAGAGAGAGTGGGAGAGAGTGAGTGAGAGAGAGAGAGAGAGTGGGAGAGAGTGAGAGAGAGTGGGAGAGAGTGAGTGAGAGAGAGAGGGGGGGAGAGAGGGAGAGAGAGGAGTGGAGGGTGAGAGAGGAGAGAGAGAGGAGAGAGAGAGAGAGGAGAGAGGAGGAGAGAGAGAGAGAGAGAGAGAGAGAGAGGAGAGAGGAGAGAGAGAGAGAGAGAGAGAGAGAGACGAGAGAGAGAGACAGAAGATACAGAAGAGAGAGAAGACGAGAGCAGAGAGACGAAGACAGACAGAGAGAGACAGACAGACAGACAGACAGACAGACAGACAGACAGACAGACAGACAGACAGACAGACAGACAGACAGACAGACAGACAGAAGACAGAAAGACAGAAGCAGACAGACAGACAGACAGATAGCAGACAAAAGACAGGACAGACAGACAGACAGACAGACAGACAGACAGACAGACAGACAGGAAAGACAGAAGAGTCAGACAGGCACAAACAGACACAGAACCACAGATACAGACAGACGACAGACAGACAGAACAGACAGACAGACAGAAGAACAGACAAAGAATAGAAGAAAAGCAAAAAAGCGTGAAGTATTAGAGATAGAACAAATGTAAAAAGCTTACAAATATTTGACAACCGAAAAACGACAAGGCAAAGTACAAGGAGTACAGGCTTTATCATACATACACACACGCCTATTATACAAACACGTCTTTTATACGTAAACAATTCAATGAGGAAAATAATAATAATAATAAGATTCACCCGAATAGCAACAAAGCAGTGTGAGCTATTTCAAGGATAGAACTAAATAGAAAAAACAACATTAATTAAAATCAACAACGACAACAACAACAAGGGAAACACTATTATCTGCCCTGTCTTTTTCTTTCCTCTTTTCATTTTAAAAAGACGAAGTAATCTGAAAATGAAATGACAACTTTCACAACTTTTTTTTTTTTTTTGGAGTCATTTTCTAGCCTCCTTTCCTGTTCCTTACACTTTCATTTTTCTTTCTGTGTTTCCTTTTTCCAAGCCTCCAAGATTTTAGCGAAGGGAGACAATAGTTAAAGATAGTCCTTGGCGATAAATGGAGGTAAAAAAAAGGGCAGGAGGAGAAAAAAGGGAAGGAAGAGGAGGAGAAAAAAGAACAGGAGAACATAAAGGCGAAGGAAATAAAGTAGTAGGAGCAAGATCATAAAAAATGCAAGAACAAGAGAAGGAGGATAAGATGGTGAAAATATATAAGAGTAATAAGAACAACACGTGAACAAGGAGAACAAAGAGAACATCAACGCCACTACTACAACAACAACAACAACACTAAATAACAACAACTACACTCACTAAACAACAGCTTCTCTCTGCCTACATCTACGACCACATTTAGGAAGGCAGAGAGGCGTAGCAGAGGAGGAGAAGAGGTCATTTAGGAAAGACAGAGAGGCGCAGATAGAAGAGGAGAAGAGGAGGAGTGAAAAATAAAATGCCATGTACTGCTTTTTCACTTCGACCGAGGAGTTGTAAGGAAGTTCTTTTGTTATGATGAGATCCTGTGAGTCCTTACGAGGGAGTTGAATGGCTGAGAGAGAGACGGAAGAAAGGAGGAAGGCATGAGGAAGGACAATAAAGAATACGAGACACGGTACGAACAGATAGTTAAAGAAGTAAAAAAATAAAAAAGGAGCTAGAATGGAACGCAGAATAGGAGCAGGACTTGAGATGATTATGGAAGAGGAGAAATAAAGTAAGATAAGGAAAAGATAGATGAGAGAAAAAAATTATGAAGGAAGAGACAGGAGAAAATAGCACGTGACACTAAAGAAAAATCTCAAATGAAATTACCGACGAACTGAAAAAAAAAAAAAACTTAAAAAATCGTATTCGTAGAGAACCACGAATAGGAAATAAAGACCGCCAGGACGTAATTACGGGGACAAAAAAGGGCTAATTACAAAAGATTGAACGAGAATGGGACTAATAAGAGTAGAAGTGGTAGTAGCATAAGTAGTAGTAGTAGAGTAGTAGTAGTAGTAGTAGTAGTAGTAGTAGAGAAGTAGTAGTAGTCGTAGTAGTAGTAGTAGTCGTAGTAGTAGTAGTAGTAGTAGTAGTAGTAGTCGTAGTAGTAGTAGTCGTAGTAGTAGTAGTAGTAGTAGTAGTAGTAGTAGTAGTAGTAGTAGTAGTAGTAGTAGTAGTAGTCGTAGTAGTACTAGTCGTAGTAGTAGTCGTAGTAGTAGTAGTAGTAGTAGTAGTAGTAGTAGTAGTAGTAGTAGTAGTGATATCAATAATAACAGTAATGCTAATGCTAGTAACAATAACAAAAACAATGATAATAATGATAATAACAAGAATGATAACATTAATGGTACTAATCATGATAATTGTTATACGTAAACCTTGTTGTTGCTTTACTGAATTTGCGTTCATTTAGGTGTGTGTGTGTGTGTGTGTGTGTGTGTGTGTGTGTGTGTGTGTGTGTGTGTGTGTGTGTGTGTGTGTGTGTGTGTGTGTTGTGGTGTGTGTGTGTGTGTGTGTGCGTATGTGTGTGTGTGTAGGTGTGTGTGTGTGTGTGTGTGTGTGTGTGTCACTGTGTGTGTCTGTGTGTGTGTGTGTGTGTGTGTGTGTGTGTGTGTGTGTGTGTGTGTGTCACTGTGTGTGTGTGTGGTGTGTGTGTGTGTGTGTGTGTGTGTGTGTGTCACTGTGTGTGTGTGTGTGTGTGTGTGTGTGTGTGTGTGTGTGTGTGTGTGTGTGTGTGTGTGTGTGTGTGTGTGTGTGTGTGTGTGTGATGACCTAATTTACATTCAAACGCAAAGGAGTAAGAAAATCGATACTGCATTTATACTTAGTTGCACACGGTGAAAAGAGGACTAGAAGGAGAAGGAAGATAATGAGAGAGGGAAGAGAAGAAGAAAAAGAAGCAGAAATGGAGGGAAAAAAGTTCAGGTTGAGGCCATAATAGAAGCCGGAGAGAATGGAAGGGTAGAAAAAAGTAAGGAAAATATTAAATGGAGGAAAACGGAAGGAAAAGATTAGGAAAACTGGGATGGAGGGTTGAGAAAAATGGGAGAAAGGAAGGGGAAACTACAGTATAATGGAGGGGATAATGGAGGGGGAAGGGAGAATGGGATAGAGAAAAAGGAAGAGAGAGAGAAAAAAAAGACAGATAAAAATTAGGAATAGCAT